>CAWUFW010001830.1:2502500-2563537 GCA_963921515.1 Calotriton arnoldi | reverse complement strand
CATAACAAGTGAACCCAAGGGCTTATAATTTCTATACCTTCCAAAAATTCATAAGGGTACCACACCGGTTCCAGGCAGACCAATAGTTTCAGGGTTGGGCTCGATTTTGGAACCACTTTCACAACTCTGCGACCTATCTTCAGCCATTGGTGAAACTGACCCCCTCTTATGTCAAAGACACCACTGATGTCTTACGCATAATAAGTAGAGATAACTGATTTCCATGACATTGACACCTTGTAACTCTGGACGTGGAACAACTATACACGAATATCCCCCAGAAAGTCACATTAACTGTTCTTGACACAGCCCTGAACCAGGTGGAGTGGACTTCTCCCACACCTATTTCCTTCATAATGGAATACGCGAGACTTGCGTTGACAGAAAATTTCTTTGAATTCAAAACCCAACTCTTCCACCAGTCTCAGGGGACTTCGATGGGGTACATTTGATCTAGTGTGGCTTGCCTCTACATGGCGGCCTTTGAGGAGAGTATTTACCATCACAGCAACCCCTTCTGGGGTAACCTGAGACTGTATGGAAGAGATTCCTCAACGACATCCTTATCTTCTGGAAAGGAGACTTAGACACCTGCAAAAACTTTTGCCGAATGGGTAAATTCAAAAATGATCATCTGAAATTTTCCACAATCTCTGCTACAGCACATTCCCTTCCTAGACATGTAAAATTAACAGAAACAGTACACAGCTCACTACGACACTCTATAAAATGCCCACGGATGGGAACAGCCTGCTGCTACACGGCAAGCACACCATCCCCAAGCTTTGAGAGACAACTTGCCCTTTGGACAATTTCTCTGCATCAGGAGGAATTAGCTCTATCGATGACTTCAAAACTGAGGGAAGCACAGATCCTTTCAAAGATCTAATTAGGAACAATATCCCCGAGGTAACCAGATCACTCAAGCACAAGGAATAACAATCGAGAGGCCTTTCTAGAAATTCAGCAAAAGGAACCCAGTGATATCCTGACCTGTGTAACGTCTTTTACACCTAGATCCAATCGATTGAAAAAAAAATCATTAATAAACATTGGAATATACTAATACAGGCTCACTGGTGATCCCCAGACCGAGATTTGCTTTCAAACGCACTCAAGAAACCTGAATTTACTCATCCACACCAGACCGAAAAAAAGTGGCCCCAACACACAGACAACTGTGGAACCTCCCTCCTGTGCGGGGACACTACCCCTGCGGTTCCTGCGCAGCATGTCCACAAACCAAACCCACCAAAGAATTAAGCCTCACACAGTCATTCACATGAGAAAATCATGTCTCATACCAGTGCAATACCACTCACTGCATATATCTGCTGATGTATGCCCATGTGACAAAAAAATATGTGGGGATGACAATGAGAGCCCCGATCAAAATAAGGATATCTGAACATAAGAGCAATATTTGTTGCCAGAAAGTCACCACCAAACTTTACACTCACTGTAAGGACCATCAACACACCCTGAAAGCATTAGATGGTTTGTTCTTGAAACACATCCGAGAATAACTCAGTCAGCATTGTTCAGTTGAACAGAGGTGGGTCCACGGCTTGGCCTAGACCGCCATGGATTGAATGACGAAATACAGTGGGGTTCTTTGACTTAAACCTTTATAATCATAGTTGAGCCACAATCACTCCTGATTACCCTGTATATATTAAGCTATGGCAGCAACCAGTGTAACATATTTGGTAGCTCCTTGGAGGGCCGCTTGGAAGAGGCGCTATCCACTCCAAGATGGCCGACACGTTCCAACGAATCACTATGCCTCTGTGGTAATCACTCACCTGAGCACAAATTGCTGCCCGCTTGATGGGCCATTGGTATAACATACGGGTGGGATGAATATGACACATTAGTCTACACTCGCCGCTTTTTACCGTTAAGATAATAACCATTTGTTAGCTCCCTTGAGGGCTCTTTGGGCAGAACGTTGTCTACTCCAAAGATGGCTGACACATTCCGTACAAATCACTATGGTCCTGTGGTAACCACTCACCTGAGCACAATTACTGCCCTTCCCACCCCCAACGCTGCGTTGGCGGTGTATAAAGAGGTGCAGTCAGATCTGCACCAAACACCATCCCGGCAGCAGCGGAGCAGGGTAGGTGCTTCTGTGGCGCTTCTATGAGAAGCTGGTAAGTTTTGCCACGCCATCAACTCGGAACCAGATCTATGGGCCTTCCTGGTATGTATCAGTGGGGAACGTGGGGCTTGGCGGGTTGGTTGTTCAATTGGTGACCTCCTCCCACGGTGACCGGCTACTCAACCAGGGAAATGTCTGCCTTTGTCATCTTTAGCAAGGTCTTTAAATGCACACACCCGCACACAGGGGGGTTATTGCCAGCCCTGCGAGACTACTAATGCCAGTAGACACGACCCACAAGTGAGTAGACACCGCCTCGGTGCAGGACACTAATTAGACGCCAGACACCGACTCCGGTCCACCTGAGTCGCGGAACTACCCACGATGCTGGCACCATGTTAGAGATACCTGCCAGTCCGTTTACTCGCAATACTTGCAATACCACTAACACCGATGGTGATTTGTCCCTTCCTTACCCCCTCTTAAGACATCGCAGTTCTGATGTCTTTGGTCTACTGCTGCTGATGAAGCCATATACTATACTAGATAAGGTGAGTCACAGTGTGTGTTCAATTGTGTGACATCTCTTCACCTACTTGTTCTTCACTATGAGCCCTGACACATATCCACAAAGTCACATTGTATTAATCACAGTGTGTTTTTATAATTTTTATATCCTTTATAACATCTTTACTTACTACTTTTTGGCAATAGATACTGCCCTTGCCGAAGTCCACCTTGTGGAGTGATCCTCGTTTTTCATTTGGGGGGCTATTAATTCTGCAATAATGCCTCTTTATTTTATATTATTCCTTTGCAGGTTGTTTCATCTAGTACACAAACTCAATCGGTACTATCCTGAAAGTGGTAGGTAGGTTACACCACACCACATGTATGAATAGCTTGCATATGTGGGTCCTGATGAATGGCAGCCAGATCCCTTCGACTGATTAGGCGTGAAACATGTCGACCACCTAGGAGGTGAAACGTTCTCACTTCATTTCAAGCTTACTTATCGCCCTCCCTATAATTTTAACCAGAACAGGGAACCTACCAAAATAAAATTGTTCAAAGTTCCTGTATCTGTTTTAAATTCCTTTCACATCTACACCACCTGGCCCCTCACTTGCACAACACCCATACGGCCGAACAAAAGAACTCCGTTAAAGAGCTGCCCGTCACGGGGAACCCGTGGGTATTGCACAGCTTCGACCCGACGAGGAGCAGGCCCAAATGATGAAGCATGACACCTAGCTTGCTGGGTGTGTGAGAACCCTAGTTCCAAAGGAGAATCCCCCTTTTGGTACTCCACCTGTGGCCACTCCACTCCTACAAATCCAACAGATCTATTTAGATCCTTTTTGTTTTTGATTGAGGAACCCTGTGTTCGTTTGTGCTTAGTATCAACTTGGAGCAGGTACGTTTGGAACTCATAAAAAATCCCCCAGTCCCCTCTTGATTGTACCATTATAGCACGGGCTTACCCGTGGGACAGAGCCATGGGTTGCCGGGAGTGCAGAAGCAGCACCTCCCGGCCCAACACGGTGACAGCACCAACAGTGACTTTAAATACCCCCATCATGGAGGAGGATAATCAGGGACTCAGTTTTGGTGAGGAAATGGCAGCAGAAATGCCAGAACCCTCCCTCGCTCTTGGGTTCAGAGAGCAATTTAGCCTCAGGCTCCCTATCCGGAGACTGGACAACATTCCGAGCATCCATGAAGAAGATTGGCTCAGAATTACGCTTCATGGGGCCTTAATGACAGAGTATCTACGGGCCAACACCGCCCCGAATGGCCTTCTAGTAAATAACTTTCCCAGGCTTTTCCTGGAAGACACAGTGTTTAAAAAAGAATGGTCCCTGGTGGCATGGAAGTGCAGGGACTGGCTCATTCTAATTATCAATACTCAAAACGGTTGTGCAAACTCTCCTCTAGTCAGGTCAGATTTGTTGAAGGTGCCCATAAAACTACGATCCAAATAACCTTGTTCAAATCAGGAGTGTCTGAACTCAACAATGAGATAGCGGAACAGAAAAGTATCTCATGAAACAAAAGGTAGACAAACTCCAAAAGACAACTTAAGGTTGGAAAGGAGAAAGCCCTGCCCTTACTTAAAAGTGGACTACCTCGAATAAATCTGATTATTCATCAGATGATAGTTCTGAGACCACCAGGAGGGGCTCCTCAGGTAGCATTTCTCTAGCACAGGCAGTTGGGAAGTAACGAACAACGAAGAATTAATCGTACCTACTTCCCTAACTACAACATGTCAGGTTACCCAGGTCCCACCCCAGCCATACTGGCCATTTCAACCCTATCCTCCTGCCCCACAACAATTTATGCCCTCTGATAACCGTCCTTTTTTAGGCAGAGGCTGGGGCAGAAAAAGAGAGCGCAACAAAAGAAGAGATCAGAGGTCTGTACAATGGGAGGCCAACAGCCCAACTCGATGGAAACAAGGAGCAAGACCAGGGCCAAAAGACACTAGTGGTGAATCTATCATTCCGACCCCTCTCTGACACAGAGATGATAGTGCTGGAAAAGGGACTAGGCTTTCCCAGGTGTGGCCCTTGCAGTCAGGGAATTGTGTCACTTGGGTACTGTGTCCTTGCAGTTTGCTTGACTCAAGGTGGGGGACAGCATCTGTTTCCCTAACTCTGTGGTGGGCATCATGGGTGGGTCCATTGCTTACACAATGCCTGTGTTCTGACATGTAATCTGCGTGTTACTTTGATATGTGGTCCAATTGCTGAGCTGATCCACCACATGTGCCTCGGGTATCTGGCACACACCCATGCTGCGGGTGGGAACAATGTTTGGGCCCCAGGAGTGTGTATATTACGTGTGTCACACATACTTAGCCAGCTGCCTACTGTCCAGGGCTCATCCCTCATTCATGTGGGGCAGGACAGTCATGCCTACTCCAGGCCATACAATACACTCTGTACTCCCACTCCCGTGTATCAGCTGACACGTTGTGCTCAGTGATTTGTCCCCTCAGGTGTCTGCCTCTGTGTCAGTGTGCTGTGGCTTCGTTGTCAGGACTGCTGGGGTGTTTCTCGGTTGGGGCTCAGCATGCCACCGGAGATGTGACCATAGGAGACGATACTTGTGTGACACATAGGTGTTTGATCACCTGACCGTGCAGACTGGGGTATGCGAATGTGAAGTTCAGGCAGCTGTTTCCCATTCACAGCAGATTGTGAGGTGCTCAGGTTCAGAGGGTTGTGTTACAGGTCTCCCATATGTCCAATCGGTATGACCTGGACAGATAAGGGTTCAGATGATGTGGTGTGTGGGGGATGTACATGTGCACTTGTTCAGCTCCAGGACTTGCATTCCCCATGACCTACTATTGTGACACAGTGCAGAATGTTGTTGTCTGGCTGCCCTGCCCATGTGACTGGAGACAGTGATGTATGACTTAGCAGGCATGCCTGTGCCATGGCATGTGACTTCCTATTAGTGATCCTGCAGGGGAGTGACATGTGATACATGCACACCATTGTGGCAATTAGGGGTGGGCAGAAAACTCTGCTCCGCCAGCGTAGCGGATAAAGCCAGCCACCCCCGCTCCCCGGCCCGGTCCCTGCTTCTGAAAGCAGCCAGGCCGGGGAGAGCCTCCCCCGGGCCCTGGTGGACCCCTGTTCCCAGCGCCCGGACCCTCAGCTGGCTTGCAGTACGGGGGGTTCCCGCACCCCGGGGCCCGCCGGACGGAGCACGAGCCCCGGGCCCGGTCCCAGCTTCCGAACCCTAGCCAGGCCGGTGAGAGCCTCCCCGGGCCCCGGTGGACACCCTTCCCCAGCGCCCGGACCCTCGGCTGGCTTGCAGGATGGGGGCTCCCACAGCCTGGGACCCTGGGATGCAGCACGAGCCCCGGGCCCGGTCCCAGCTTCCGAACCCTAGCCAGGCCGGGGAGAGCCTCCCCAGGCCCCGGTGGACCCCCGACACCAGCGCCCGGACCCTGGGCTGGCTTCCAGGACGGGGGCTCCCGCAGCCTGGGACCCTGGGATGCAGCACGAGCCCCGGGCCCGGTCCCAGCTTCCGAACCCTAGCTAGGCTGGGGAGAGCCTCCCCGGGCCCCGGTGGACCACCCCGTCCCCAGCGCCCGGACCCTCGGCTGGCTTGCAGGACGGGAGGCTCCCGCACACCAGGGCCTGCCGGACGGAGCCTGGGAGAGCTTCCCCGGGCCTCGGGTGGAACCACTCCTGTCCCCAGCCACCGGACACTCGGCCTGCTTGCCGGACGGGGGTCTCCCGCACCCCAGGGCCTGCCGGATGGAGCTCAAGCCCCAGGCCCAGGTCCCAGTCCTAGTCCCAGCTTCCGAACACTATGCCAGGCCTGGGAGAGCCTCACCGGGCCCCGATGGACCCCCGTGCCCAGCGCCCGGACCCTGGGCTGGCTTGCAGGATGGGGGCTCCTGCACCCCAGGGCCAGCTGGACGGAGCTCAAGACCCGGGCCCGGTACCAGCCCCAGCTTCCGAACCCTAGGCCAGGACAGGGAGAGCGTCACCGGGCCTCGATGGACCCTCTGTCCCCAGCGCCCAGACTCTGGGCTGGCTTGCAGGATGGGAGGCTCCAGTACCCCGGGCCCCGCCGGACGGAGCTCAAGCCCCAGGCCCTGTCCCTCACGGAGGTCTGACTGAGCAAACTCGGAGAAAAAGGACCATCGGGAAGGGGCTGAGAGGCAGGTGTGTACGCGGGCCCCTGGGGGCCCCGGCGGGCGGGCCCGGTTGCTGCCTTCCCCTGTCTCAGCATCGCCGGACCTCACGGAGGTCTGACTGAGCAAACTCGGAGAAAAAGGACCACCAGGAAGGGGCTGAGAGGCAGGTGCGTACCCGGGCCCCTGGGGGCCCCGGCGGGCGGGCCCGGGTGCTGCCTTCCCCTGTTTCAGAATCACCGGACCTCACGGAGGTCTGATTGACCCTCTCCCTAGTAATCCGGAGGAAAATTACCCCCCTTTCTTGTAATCCGTGCACACGAGGTGACAGAGGTGACCCAAGGCGCAAAAGTACCCGACCTCCTGGAGCCCTCGCTGGGATCGGGGAGGCAAATGAGCCCTCATCGGGACTTCCAGGGAAGCCCGGCCATCTGGTCGCCCCATAGGAAAGCATTGCGGGAGACCAGATGGCCGAGGGGAAAGGGGCGACCAGATGGCCGAGGGGAAAGGGGCGACCAGATGGCCGGGCACAAAAGGGGAGCCATCTGGTCGCTCTGTGCCCTAATGAAAGAGTGAGCGGGCGCCGGGGCACGGGGGACCAGAGGCTGGGGAGCTGGGCCCCAGCCATGGAGGCTGCGAGGGGGACCCGACGGGCCCTCCGACCCTGGGCCCGTGGACACCTTGACAAGCAGGTGAGGCCTGCACGGGACCGACGGACCCCTGTCCTGGGCCCTTGGTGGAGCAGCAGGCCAGGGGACGGGGCCCAGGGCCAGAGCACCCGACCCAGGGACCGATGGGGCCCCTGGACCCAGCCGGGGCTACCGGGCCCAGAGGCGCAGGGGACGCCACCCCGGGCCCTTCGGACCACGTCCCGGGCACCCTGCCATGCGGCAGGAATGAGGACAGACCCTGGGGTGGGGAGGCCGCACTCCCCGGGGCCCCTGGACCCAGTCCAGCAGGGGGAGGTTCCCCAGGCCTGCCGGACCCCATCCAGGGCAGCCTGCCACGCGGCAGGCCCAGGGACGGACCCGGGGCTGGGGCGGCATCCTGGCCCGCCCAGCTGCCGGCTGAGGACCGCTAGGCCGAGAGGGGTCCCAGAGTACCCTGTCCCTAGTAATCCGGAGGAAGGCTATTCCGCTTTCTGGGAATCCGTGCGCACCGCGAGGCTCAGGGGACCCTGGGCGTGAACGTGCCCGACCTCCTGGAGCCCTGGCTGGGATCCGGGAGGCAAATGATCCCTCATCGGGACTTCCAGGGCGGCCCGGCCATCTGGCCGCCCCATTGGAAAGCATTGAGTGTGACCAGATAGCCGAGGGGAAAGGTGCGACAAGATGGCCGGGACCGAAAGGACTGCCATCTGCCCGCCCGAGCTGAGCCATAGCGGTAGGGCTCCCGCCTGCCCTTGCAGGTCTCCAGGGCTCTGCACCAGGGACCCTTGTCCCGGGCAGATGGACACTTGGCAGGCAGCAGGACTGGGGCTCCCAAACCCCAGGCCCCGACCAAAACGCAGTCCCCGGGGCCGGTCCATGCTTCTCAACCCAGCCAGACCGGGGAGATCAAAGAGCCTGCCCAGGCACGAGGGACCCCTGGAGATCGGGGAGCCTGCCCAGGCACGAGGGACCCCTGTCCCAGGCACACGGACCCTCAGGATGTGCGCTTGTTTTCCACACATTTTTTCCAAAATTCTGCGTAGTGGCGCTACGCCAACTACGCCCAGCCCTACCCCTGTCCCGGGCACATGGACCCTCAGGACGTGCGCTCGTTTTCCACACATTTTTTTCCAAAATTTTGCATAGTGGCGCTCCGCCAACTACGCCCAGCCCTAGTGGCAATGGCTATCAGGACATGGGTGCATCATGGTGTCTGTCGTTGGTATGCATCACATGCATTCCCTATTTGACTCTGGGCATCCCTTTCATCCGGACACCTGTACTGACTCAGTGGCAAGAGTTGTGATGTGTGCATGTTCACATGCTTAACCGGGTTCTCTGCACTGTCCAACTACTGTGTAGGTGGTGCATGTGTCCACACTGGGGTATTGCCATCCAACAGACACCAGACAGATGGGTGCAAGGCCAGGTGGGATGTGAGTGCCATGGTTGACCATCAGACTGACAATTGGCTTCTCCTGTTCTGTTTGGGCACTTTTAGCAATGTTCAACTAAGGATGCCAGGGCTTGCTCTGTAATGTGCTGTACTTACTGTGGTGTGTGCGTTCGGTGCAGGTGACTGATGTCTGTCTGTTTCCCTATTGATTGCAGATACATCCACGGCCACAGGAGGGGACAGCTCCACGGACCAGGAGGAGCCGCAGAGCCAGACTGGGTCAGCAGCCGAGGAGTGGTCGGAGGGACCCAGTGGCACGGAGGGCGAGGGGAGCCACACCGAGGAGTCCTCAGCACCATCCACCTCAGCTGAGGACCACAGCAGCTCGGAGGATGACTCCCTTATGGAGGCGGGTGTCAGCAGCCACCACACCCCAGCTAGTGTTGCTGTCCCCGCCACCACCACCACCGCCCTCCCATCGGCTCCCATTCCTGAGGTCCGTGGAGGCTCCCATGTTCAGGAGCGTGTCTCCTTCGGGCCAGGCACCGCACCCCCTGCCCTTGTGTCCCCTGCTGCCCTGAGTGAGGAGTCTGTGTACCTCCTTCGCCAGCTCCATGTAAGGCAGACAGCGATGCTGAGTGTCCTCCATGCCCACACCACTCTGTTGACTCAGCTGCTGTCGTTCATGGAGGGCATCTCATCGGGCATGTCTGCCCTACAGAGGGGCAATAGGTCCATGGACTCCTCCCTGACGGCAGCAGTGTCCCTCCTCCGACAGTCCCTCACCCCTCCTGCCTCTGCCCCATCCACACTCCCCAGCACCTTACCTGTCCCAAGCACACACACACCGGCACAGGCACACACCAGCACAGACACGAGCAGCACACAGACACACACGCCACAAACAAGACGCACACGCACGCACAGTCAGGGGACTGAAACCACACTCACAGGGGATGGGGCCCAGGCACACACACATGCATCCACGAGCACTGCGCAGTCCTCAGTTGCCTCTCCATCAAAAGCCCCCTCCCTTGCCTCACCTGCAACCCCAAAGACACAGCGGCTCTTCCTCAGTGACCTCGGCCTCTTCCCCTCCGATCCAGCTGATACAGCATTCAGGGGGAAGAGGAAGCCCACCCACACGGAGCGGAGTGCCCCTTGCCCCCAGACACCCTCTCCCAGGCGCAGACCGACTGACGCCCCCACCCGCAAGTCCCCCGGACCCGGAAGAGCAAGATCCCACAGCCGCCCTGCAGCTCAGGCACCAAGTCTCCTTCCTCCATCCCTCAGGCCCCTACTCCACAGGTGCCCCCACCACACCCTGCCCCAGGTTCCCCCACCCACAGATACACCATCCCCAAAAGGATCAGGCCTTCTCCCCCTGCCACTTGCTCTTCCGGCCCCACACCCCCGCTGCGCTTGTCTGTGCCACTGGTGTGGTGAGGGTGTCCTCCCCTCTGTCCTGCCCACCTTACCTGATTCCCATTCTCCTCCCCTGGAGGTAGGCACTGCAGTGGAGGCCACTACCACCCTGTCTGACTTGGGCACTGCAGTGGCGAACCTGTCCACTCCATCTGCACGGTCCACTGCAGTCGTGCCGGCGCCCACACCATCTGAGTCATGCCCCCCAGTTGTGCCGGCACACACCATGTCAGACACCTCCACTGCAGTTGTCAGTGGCTCTCCAGCACCCACCACCCCTTCCCTGCCTCCTTCTGGTGAGCCCTGATCCTGTCCCTGCGGTGCCTGGCCTGCCCCCCTGTATGCCCCTCCGAGGGGATTGTCCCTGGTTTTCATCAGTGCAGGCATGCGTAGGGTGACATCTGCCACTGTCACCCTGTTTTGACTTTCATGATGGACTGGCCATTGGCCTTTGTTTCTTTTTTACTGGACTTCAACTTTTGAACCCACATATGCTGAATAAAGCAACTTTCTGTTCTCTAGTGCTTTTGCTTCTGATGTACATGATGTTGATGATGCTAACCATGCCCTTGCTGCAGTGATGGTGATATTTGGTCTCATGAATATCTAGTGTTACTGTGCAGGAACCCATGTGGTCCAGGGGGACTGCGTCCTATCCTGTGGTGTATCCATGTCATCCTTAGCAGCATCTGAGGGTGTCATGTTTTCAATATTTGGCAATGGGATTTCCTACTTACATTAGCAATGTCACATATGTGGCTTCCACCCCTGCACATCTGTTGTGCTTGCCATTGTTCAATTAGTCTACTTCCCTGACCGTGTGGCCATCTCCACTGGACATGCAGGTTTGGGCATCAATGGGGAAGGACTCATCTGTGTTGTCAGTGCAACTTGCTGTACATGTGTGTTGGATCTGTGCTGATGATTTCGTTGACACTCCCATGACCAGGCGGATGTGACGGGAGCCTTCATTTGGTGCTAATTGTTGACTGTGTGACCAAGTGTTCTGCTGACATGATGGAGCCCTACTGAGGCGACATATGGCACAGCTTTCCTCACACAGGAGTGGAGTCCCCTCATGGCAGTGTGTTCTCCTGTGACATCGCCTGCGCCCAAGGTGTGTGATGTATGAGCATGTCTGTGTGTTCACTTCCATTTTGATGTGCATGCTGGGATCCCTAGTGATGATCCTGTTTGTGATGCTTGCTGAGTTGACCTATGTTCCCCCAAAGTCTTCTCCCTGGGTTCTCTGTGATGTGGGTGCATGGCACATTACTGGTCATCAGGGTGTCACCCATAGGTGTGTTTGCTGTCAGGGCTGAGTTTGTGGGCAGACGCTGATGGGTCACAGTCAGGTTTCCCCTTGGCACTTGCTGTTTGCACCTGTCATGTGATTTCCGGTTTGTGTTAGCTTTCATTGGTTGTGACACGTTGTGTGTGTGACTGCTGGCACTCCTCAGGGTCAGGGCTGCAATGTTGGTAGTTGTCTATGTGTGTTCTTTGTGGGTGACCTTGGCTTCTTCATTGGTGTGTGACTGTGGCTGGGATCCCATTGGTTGGTGTGGTATTGCCGTCATGTCCATGTACAGCGTAGTGTGCAGTGTGTCATACATTCAGGAGTCTTGTTGAGTGGCCATGTGTGATGTGTTTCTGCACCTTGGTTCCCACCACCCCCCCTGGGACTGTCATGGGTGCATGTGCAATGTCACCAGTGCATGTGAGCTTCACTGCTGCACATTGTTGGAGGTCGAGGTGTGTGGTATTGAGTGTGTGCAGATGAGAGTTGTTGCCCGGCTAGACCCCTGCCTCCATGTTGGCCTTGGCTTACTGGCCGTGCTGATTGATTTGTGCTTGTGTAGGTGTGATGGTAGTTTGTTGCTCAGGACACATGACTGTGGTTCACAGTGTGAACGACATCTAGCTTTGTCATCACAGTGGGTTTGTAATGCAGCCCAGGGTCACCACATTGTGGGAGCCCTGGGGGTAGTGCTGTGGTGTCTCTGTGTCTTGCTGTGTCAGTTGCTGTTCCTACATGCTTGTGTGACATGTGTGATTTGTGCTCCCTCTCATCTGACAATGCCTGATTGCCCACATAGGGGATTTGGATCCATGAGTTACCTTTGTGTGGCACTGTATGCACATCTGTGTAATTGGTATTCAGGCCTCCTCATGTGTTGTGTGGTTGCCTGGGGACACTGGTACCCCCTCAATTGTTGTGTTTGATGTGCAGTGTGGGTCTGCCTGTTTGTGTTTGTGTATCTGCACCACTGCATTGGCATATCTTTAGTGTGCCATTGGCTGTATGTTGTTTGGTGTGTTTCCCCTGCTGTCCCTGGGACTCCTAGGTCATCAGTCAGCACAATGATCATTGTTTGTGTGTCCCATTGCTGCCATGGTATGGTATCTGTTCACCTCACATCTACAGTCTCCACAGGGTATCTGCATTTGTGTGCCCATTGGTGCAAATATGTGGGTCTGCATTCTGATGGTCACTTCTGTCATTGTGTCATTGATGAATGTTGACAGTGTCAGCCCCCATGGGTGATATTTGTCTGCACATGGCCAAAGGTATGTCTTATTTGCACTGCAGTGTTTGCCTCCCCCAATATATGTTGCTATGGGACACAAGCACTACTTTGCCACTGATGTGTTTGTTGTTCTGTGACCAGGAATCATCCATGCAGTTTGGCAGTTGCAGCTTTTTCTTTGTCAAAACTTACATTTTGGTCACTGTGATGATGGGGGTCTGGACCCCATTGCCACAATGTTCAAAATGTGCTTCAACTATGGACCCCACACTTACATTTTGGTCACTGTGATGATGGGGGTCTGGACCCCATTGCCACAATGTTCAAAATGTGCTTCAGCTATGGACCCCACACTTACATTTTGGTCACTGTGATGATGGGGGTTTGGACCCCATTGCCACAATGTTCAAAATGTGCTTCAGCTATGGACCCCACACTTACATTTTGGTCACTGTGATGATGGGGGTATGGACCCCATTGCCACAATGTTCAAAATGTGCTTCAGCTATGGACCCCACACTTACATTTTGGTCACTGTGATGATGGGGGTTTGGACCCCATTGCCACAATGTTCAAAATGTGCTTCAGCTATGGACCCCACACTTACATTTTGGTCACTGTGATGATGGGGGTTTGGACCCCATTGCCACAATGTTCAAAATGTGCTTCAGCTATGGACCCCACACTTACATTTTGGTCACTGTGATGATGGGGGTTTGGACCCCATTGCCACAATGTTCAAAATGTGCTTCAGCTATGGACCCCACACTTACATTTTGGTCACTGTGATGATGGGGGTTTGGACCCCATTGCCACAATGGTCATGGCCTGCTTGCATTGTGGGGGCCACACACATTTATGTGTGGCACATGTGATAGGGGGTCACATTGTATGTTCAAAGTCATGTTCAGTGTTGTAGGCATTTGACACAGTCTACACACGCTTGTCATGGTGTTGGGGGGATGTCTTTATGTTGCATTCTTTATGTTGGTGTGTGCTTGTTGTGTCATGTATTAGCCATCCTGTGAGTGGGGGTGTTGTTGGTGGTAGGCATCCAGCCCCCATGGGTAGAGGTGGTAGTAGTGGTAGGCATCTGGCACCCCCTGGGTAAGGGTGGTAGTAGTGGTAGGCATCCAGCCCCCATGGGTAGAGGTGGTAGTAGTGGTAGGCATCTGGCACCCCTGGGTAAGGGTGGTTGTAGTGGTAGGCATCCGGGCCCCCATGGGTAGAGGTGGTAGTAGTGGTAGGCATCTGGCTCCCCTGGGTAAGGGTGGTAGTAGTGGTAGGCATCTGGCACCCCTGGGTAGAGGTGGTAGTAGTGGTAGGCATCTGGCACCCCCTGGGTAGAGGTGGTAGTAGTGGTAGGCATCTGGCACCCCCTGGGTAAGGGTGGTAGTAGTGACAGGCATCCAGCCCCCATGGGTAGAGGTGGTAGTAGTGGTAGGCATCTGGCACCCCTGGGTAGAGGTGGTAGTAGTGGTAGGCATCTGGCACCCCTGGGTAGAGGTGGTAGTAGTGGTAGGCATCTGGCACCCCTGGGTAGAGGTGGTAGTAGTGGTAGGCATCTGGCACCCCTGGGTAAGGGTGGTAGTAGTGACAGGCATCCAGCCCCCCATGGGTAGAGGTGGTAGTTGTGGTAGGCAACTGGCACCCCTGGGTAGAGGTGGTAGTAGTGGTAGGCATCTGGCACCCCTGGGTAGAGGTGGTAGTAGTGGTAGGCATCTGACACCCCCTGGGTAGGGGTGGTAGTAGTGACAGGCATCCAGCCCCCCATGGGTAGAGGTGGTAGTAGTGGTAGGCATCTGACACCCCCTGGGTAGGGGTGGTAGTAGTGACAGGCATCTGGCACCCCTGGGTAAGGGTGGTAGTAGTGGTAGGCATCCAGCCCCCATGGGTAGAGGTGGTTGTAGTGGTAGGCATCTGGCACCCCCTGGGTAGAGGTGGTAGTAGTGGTAGGCATCTGGCACCCCTGGGTAGGGGTGGTAGTAGTGACAGGCATCCAGCCCCCCATGGGTAGAGGTGGTAGTAGTGGTAGGCATCTGACACCCCCTGGGTAGGGGTGGTAGTAGTGACAGGCATCCAGCCCCCCATGGGTAGAGGTGGTAGTAGTGGTAGGCATCTGACACCCCCTGGGTAGGGGTGGTAGTAGTGACAGGCATCTGGCACCCCCTGGGTAAGGGTGGTAGTAGTGGTAGGCATCCAGCCCCCCATGGGTAGAGGTGGTAGTAGTGGTAGGCATCTGGCACCCCCTGGGTAGAGGTGGTAGTAGTGGTAGGCATCTGGCACCCCCTGGGTAGGGGTGGTAGTAGTGACAGGCATCCAGCCCCCCATGGGTAGAGGTGGTAGTAGTGGTAGGCATCTGACACCCCCTGGGTAGGGGTGGTAGTAGTGACAGGCATCTGGCACCCCCTGGGTAAGGGTGGTAGTAGTGACAGGCATCCAACCCCCCATGGGTAGAGGTGGTAGTAGTGGTAGGCATCTGGCACCCCCTGGGTAGAGGTGGTAGTAGTGGTAGGCATCTGGCACCCCTGGGTAGAGGTGGTAGTAGTGGTAGGCATCTGGCACCCCCTGGGTAGAGGTGGTAGTAGTGGTAGGCATCTGGCACCCCCTGGGTAGAGGTGGTAGTAGTGGTAGGCATCTGGCACCCCTGGGTAGAGGTGGTAGTAGTGGTAGGCATCTGGCACCCCTGGGTAGAGGTGGTAGTTGTGGTAGGCATCTGGCACCCCTGGGTAGAGGTGGTAGTAGTGGTAGGCATCTGGCACCCCTGGGTAAGGTGGTAGTAGTGGTAGGCATCTGGCACCCCTGGGTAGAGGTGGTAGTAGTGGTAGGCATCTGGCACCCCCTGGGTAGGGGTGGTAGTAGTGACAGGCATCCAGCCCCCCATGGGTAGAGGTGGTAGTAGTGGTAGGCATCTGACACCCCTGGGTAGGGGTGGTAGTGGTGACAGGCATCTGGCACCCCCTGGTTAAGGGTGGTAGTAGTGACAGGCATCCAGCCCCCATGGGTAGAGGTGGTAGTAGTGGTAGGCATCTGGCACCCCCTGGGTAAGGGTGGTAGTAGTGACAGGCATCCAGCCCCCCATGGGTAGAGGTGGTAGTAGTGGTAGGCATCTGGCACCCCCTGGGTAAGGGTGGTAGTAGTGGTAGGCATCTGGCACCCCATGGGTAGAGGTGGTAGTAGTGGTAGGGATCTGGCACCCCCTGGGTAAGGGTGGTAGTAGTGGTAGGCATCTGGCACCCCCTGGGTAAGGGTGGTAGTAGTGGTAGGCATCTGACACCCCTTGGGTAGAGGTGGTAGTAGTGGTAGGCATCTGACACCCCCTGGGTAAGGGTGGTAGTAGTGGTAGGCATCTGACACCCCCTGGGTAGAGGTGGTAGTAGTGGTAGGCATCTGGCACCCCCTGGGTAGAGGTGGTAGTAGTGGTAGGCATCTGGCACCCCCTGGGTAGAGGTGGTAGTAGTGGTAGGCATCCGGGTCCCTATGTGTATATGTGGCATTGGTGATGGCCATCCCGCCCCTATGGTGCTGCTGTTGCTGGTGTAAGTAATTTCTGCATCCCTCTGTGTGTGTGTGATATGTCGGGTACGTGTAGTTTGTTTTTGTGGTTGGTGTCTGACTTACCTTCTGCGCCGTACGCGTCTGTGCCTGTTCCGGTAGTAGATGTAGAATATTGGTAGGATCGGCACGATGGGATTCATGGTTGGTTCGTCTCGTTCGTCTTTGTCATTGCTTCGCCTCGTCCTCGTCGCTGGCGTGTTCGTCTCGTAGCCGTGGATCGTGTTGTGGCGCGAATCGGAGCTTATGTGCGCCTCTCCCGGATGCTTTGACGTGCCGTGCGTAGCGACGGGTTCGGCGCGTACGGGAAGAACAACGTACTTGTCCGGCCGGACGGGGCTGCATTTTGGCTTCCGTGCGACTCGATTCTGCGTTTACGGATCCGGCTCGGTCGGGGAACAGGACCTGGATTGGGTGAGTACGACTGGGTCGGAATCTATGCTGTTGTGCGCATCGTACTTGCTCGTTCGGAATAATGTGCGGTTCGGTCGGGAAACAGGCATTCGCATGGCTTTTTTCACGACCGAATGATGTTAGGTGCGCCTCGGACCGAGATCGGAATCGGCCCCTTAGTGTCCAGCACCTTCCCTGACTTAATACTGACTGGAGTGGGAATAGTAATTTATATATGTTTAATGTCCAGCACCTTCCCAGATTTAATACTGACTGAAGTGGGAATAGTAATTTATATATGTTTAATGTCCAGCACCTTCCCAGACTTAATACTGACTGAAGTGGGAATAGTAATTTATATATCTTTAGTGTCCAGCACCTTCCCTGACTTAATATTGACTGGAGTGGGAATAGTAATTTATATATGTTTAATGTCCAGCACCTTCCCTGATTTAATACTGACTGAAGTGGGAATAGTAATTTATATATGTTTAAAGTCCAGCACATTCCCATACTTAATATTCACTGGAGTGGGAATAGTAATTTTTATATGTTTAGTGTCCTGCACCTTCCCTGACTTAATACTGACTGGAGTGGGAATAGTAATTTATATTTGTTTAATGTTCAGCAGCTTTCCTTATTTAATATATATTGTAGTGGGAACAGTAAATTATATATGGTTAATGTTCAGCAGTTTTTGTGATTTAATTCTAACTGCAGTGGGAAGAGTAAATTATATATTGTTAATGTTTAGCACCTTCCCTGATTATTGTTTGATTGTATTGGGAATAGTGAGTGATATATGTTTATGTACAAATATATTTTTAATTTATTTATAATTTATCTAAAATTTTTATATTACATATATGTTATTTGCTGTGTATTTAATAATTTTATATAAAGAGTTGTAGGAATATTACAGTATCTCTTTTTATATGTGAAGAAATATAACAGTGTTTTATTGTGCAGTGATAATGTATTTTTATTGTGTAATTGATGTATAGTTTAGAATTTACTAGTAAAAAAACCATTATGCTTATTTATAGTAAATTAAAATGGTACATTTATGAAATTAATATATTTAAGTAAAATATTCAATAATAATATATACATATAAAAAAATAAGATATTTTTTATTTTCAAACAAACTTTATTTTTGTATAAGTTGGAAGAAAGACAAAAAAAAATATTTTTTATTTATAGTATGGAATACAAATTAATAAAAACACAGAAAATATGTACATTTTTATTTAAGGAACAAAAAATTATTTTACATACATTTATTAGTTAATGGAATTTTTTAAGGAAAAGAACATTTTATGATATAATCATATTTTATAACAGAAGTATTCATATTTTGATATACAAACCATATTTTGTTATTATTTTACAAGAGTTGTTGGAACATTATAATATATTTATACAAATAATATAAACATTTTTGGCATATATATACATAACATAAAGGGGTTGATTCCGATGTCGGCCGGAAGCGCACCTAACAGTATTCGTCCGGATAAAATACGAGCCGAACGCGTGTTTTCCGACCGACTCGAACACTCTACCGAACGAACAAGTACGATGCGCATAACAGCCCAGATTCCGAGCGAGCCGTACTTACCCATTCCAGCTCCTGTTCCCCGCCCGAGCCGGATCCGTAAACGCCGAATCGAGTCGCACGGAACCAAATACACAGCACCTTCCGGCCGGACTAGTACGATGCGTCTCCCATACGCGCCGAACTCGTCGCTACGTATGGCACGTTTGAGCATCCGGGAGAGCTGCACATAAGCTCCGATACGCGCCACAAGACGATCCACGGCGACGAGACGAACAAGCCAGCGACGAGTACGAGTCGAAGACACGAGAAACCCGAACGAGCGAACCAACCATGAATCCCATCGCGCAGGTCCTACCAATTCTCTACATCTATTACCGGGACCGGCACGGATGCGTACGGCGCAGACGGTAAGTCAAACACCCACAACACAAACAAACGACACGTACCCGAAATATGTCACACACACATAGGGATGCACAAATGACGTACACAAGCAACAGCAGAACCATAGGGGTGGGATGGCCAACACCAATGCCATACACAGCCATAGGGGGATGGATGCCTACCACCAACACTACCCTACAACTACCCCTACTCATGGGTGGCTAGATGCCTGCCACCACCCCCCCCCATGGGGGGCTGGATGCCTACCACTACTACCATCCCCACCCATAGGGGGCTGGATGCCTACCACTACTACCATCCCCACTCATGGGGGGCTGGATGGCTGCCACTACTACCATCCCCACCCATAGGGGGCTGGATGCCTACCACTACTACCATCCCCACTCATGGGTGGCTAGATGCCTGCCACCACCCCCCCCACTCATGGGGGGCTGGATGCCTGTCACTACTGCCATCCCCACTCATGGGGGGATGGATGGCTGCCACTAACACCACCCCCACTAAGGGTGGGCTGGATGCCTACCACTACTACCATCCCCACCCATAGGGGGCTGGATGCCTACCACTACTACCATCCCCACTCATGGGTGGCTAGATGCCTGCCACCACCCCCCCCCGCTCATGGGGGGCTGGATGCCTGTCACTACTGCCATCCCTACTCATGGGGGGATGGATGGCTGCCACTACTACCATCCCCACTCATGGGGGGCTGGATGGCTGCCACTACTACCATCCCCACTCATGGGGGGCTGGATGCCTACCACTACTACCAACCCCACCCATAGGGGGCTGGATGCCTACCGCTAACACCACCCCCACTGAGGGTGGGCTGGATGCCTACCACTACTACCATCCCCACTCATGGGGGGCTGGATGGCTGCCACTACTACCATCCCCACCCATAGGGTGCTGGATGGCTGCCACTACTACCATCCCCACCCATAGGGGGCTGGATGCCTACCACTACTACCATCCCCACTCATGGGTGGCTAGATGCCTGCCACCACCCCCCCCCCCACTCATGGGGGGCTGGATGCCTGTCACTACTGCATCCCCACTCATGGGGGGATGGATGGCTGCCACTAACACCACCCCCACTCAGGGTGAGCTGGATGCATAGCACTACTACCATCCCCACCCATAGGGGGATGGATGCCTACCACTAACACCACCCCCACTCAGGGTGGGCTGGATGCCTACCACTACTACCATCCCCACTCATGGGGGCTGGATGGCTGCCACTACTACCATCCCCACCCATAGGGGGCTGGATGCCTACCACTACTACCATCCCCACTCATGGGTGGCTAGATGCCTGCCACCACCCCCCACTCATGGGGGGCTGGATGCCTGTCACTACTGCCATCCCCACTCATGGGGGATGGATGGCTGCCACTACTAACATCCCCACTCATGGGGGGCAGGATGCCTGTCACTACTACCATCCCCACTCATGGGGGGCTGGATGCCTACCACTACTACCATCCCCACTCATGGGGGGCTGGATGCCTACCACTATTACCATCCCCACTCATGGGGGGCAGGATGCCTATCACTACAACCACCCCTACTCATAGGACGGGTAATGCATGACACAACTAGCATACTCCCACAGAAGGACTGTCTGTAAATTACATCCCACCCCGAACACCATGACAAGCGTGTGTGGTCTGTGTCAAATGCATACAACACTGAACATGACATTGAACATACAATGTGACCCCCTAACACATGTGTCACACATAATTTTGTGTGTTGCCTACACAATGCAAGCAGACCATGACCACTGTGGCAATGTGGCCCAAAGCCGCATCACCACAGTGCCCAAAAGGTAAGTGTGTGCACCATAGCTAAAGCACATTTTGAACAGTGTGGCAATGGGGCCCAAAGCCCCATCACCACAGTGCCCAAAGGCAAGTGTGTGCTCCATAGCTGAAGCACATTTTGAACAGTGTGGCAATGGGGCCCTAAGCCCCATCACCACAGTGCCCAAAGGCAAGTGTGTGCTCCATAGCTGAAGCACATTTTGAACAGTGTGGCAATGGGGCCCTAAGCCCCATCACCACAGTGCCCAAAGGCAAGTGTGTGCTCCATAGCTGAAGCACATTTTGAACAGTGTGGCAATGGGGCCCTAAGCCCCATCACCACAGTGCTCAAAAGGCAAGTGTGTGCTCCATAGCTGAAGCACATTTTGAACAGTGTGGCAATGGGGCCCTAAGCCCCATCACCACAGTGGCCAAAAGGCAAGTGTGTGCTCCATAGCTGAAGCACATTTTGAACAGTGTGGCAATGGGGCCCTAAGCCCCATCACCACAGTGCCCAAAAGGTAAGTGTAGTCCTGGTAAAAGCTGCTAAACCAAAAATGCAGGGATTATTCCTGGCCACACAACACCATACACTACAGTGGCATTGTAGTGCTTGTGTCCCATAGCAACATAGATTGTGTGAGGCAAGCAGTGCAGTGCCAATGACACATCGTTCTAGCCATGTGCACACAAACATCAGCCATGGGGGCCCACATTGTCTACATTCACAAATAACACAATGACAGACGTGAGCATCATAATGCAGACCCACATATCTGCAGCAATGGACACACAAATGTAGATATCCTGTGGAGACTGTAGATGTCATGTGAACAAATACCATACCATGGCAGCAATGGGACATACTAACCATGATCAATGTGCTGACTGATGACCTAGCAGTCCCAGGGCCAGCAGGGGAAAGCCAACAAACAACATACAGCCAACGGCAAACTAAAGATATGCCAATGCAGTGGTGCAAATGCACAAACACAAACAGGCAGACTCACACTGCATATCATACACAACAGGTGAGGGGGTTGTGTGCCAGTGTCCCCAGGCAAACACACAACACATGAGGAGGCCAGATTCACTAATACACAGATGTCAACACAGTCACATACAAAACTAACTCAGGGATTGGATTCCCCTATGTGGGCAAACAGGCGTTGTGAGATGAGAGGGAGCCCAAATTACACATGTCACACAAGCTTGTAGGAACAGCAACAAACACAGCAAGAGACAGAACCACCACAGCACTCCCCCCAGGGACCCCACATTGTGGTGACACTAGCCTGCAGGACAATCACACTGTGATGGCAAAGGTAAATGTCATCCACACTGTGAACCACAGCCATGTGTCCTGAGCAACAAACTACCATCACACCTATACAAGCACAAAGCACTCAGCATGGCCTGCCAGCCAAGGACAACATGGAGGTAGTGCCCCAGCCGTGCAACAACTCACATTTGCACATACTCAACGACACACACCTTGTCCTCCACCAATGTGCAGCAGTGAAGCTCACATGGACTGCTGACATTGCACATGCACCCATGAAAATCCCAGTGGTGGTGGGGGGAAATAAGGTGCAGAAATCCATCACTCATGGCCAGTCAACAATACTTGTGAATGTCTGACACACTGCACAGTATGCCGTACATGGGCATGACGTCAAATCCACCCCAAACAATGGGATCCTGGCCATAGTCACACACCAATGAAGAAGCCAAGCTGACCCACAAAGGACACACATAGACAACTTCCAACATTGCAGCTCTGACCCTGAGGAGTGGCAGCAGTCACACACACAACGTGTCACAATCACTGAAAGCATACACAAACAGAAAATCACATTACTCGTGTAACCAACAAGTGCCAAGAGGAATCTTGACTGTGTCCCATCTGCGTTTGCCCACATCCCCAGCCCTGACAACAAAGACAACTAGGGATGACAACCTCATTAACATTAGTTTGCCATGCACCCACATCCCGGAGAAACCAGGTCCAAGATGCTGGATGAACACAGAACAACTCAGCAAGCATCACAAACAGGAACATCCGTAGGGACACAGCCTGTATAGGAAAAGGAGAAGGGTACACGCACAGACATGCCTACACAACACACAACACGGGCACATCCTATATCACGGAATCACACACTGCCATGAGGGCACTCTACTCCTGTGGTAGGTCAGCTGTGCCAAACCTTGTCTGTGCACGACTCAAACCTGTCAGCAGAACACTCGGTCAGTGAGTCAACAACTACAACACACTGAAGGCTCTGCTCATATCAGCCTGGGCACGGGAGTGTCACGTCAGTCATCTGCATACACCCAAGACACGTGTCAAGCAACTTGCACTGTGTACACAGATGAGTCCTCCAAATTTGATGTGCCAAACTGCATGTCCATTGGAGACGGGCACACAGTCAGGGTACTAGGAACATTGGACAGTGGTAAGCCCACCAGATGTGCATCAGTGTAGGACAAAGATGGTAATCTACAAATGCTAAACGTACATCCCTGTGTCAAATGCTGAACATTACACCCTTAGACTGCAGCAAAGGATGCTATAGATCCAGACTAGATTAGGACACATATCCCATGGACCACATGGAGCCCATCACAGCAAAACTTCATTTACCTGATCTGAACACTATTACAACAGCAAATGCATGATTCCACACATCTACATCATGTACCTCCAAAGATTAACCACAAGTAAACAAAAAGAGGCTTTATTCAGCAAGTGTGCAACTCAAATCAAAAGTCCAAAATAAACTAAGGCCAATGGCCAGTCCAAATATACAGTCCCAACAGGGTGATGTGTGACAACTTGTCAACAATTGCTTGCCTGCACAGGTACGGACAGGGGACATCCCCCTTGGAGGGGCATACGAGGGGCAGGTCAGGCACCGCAGGGACAGGATCAGGGGATGCCAAAAAGAGGCAGTGAAGGGGAGGTGGGTGCAGGAGTGTCACCGGCAACTGCAGTGGAGGGGTCTGACTGAGGGGGGGCTGGCACCACAGCAGGGCTCAAGTCAGATGGTGTTTGTGCTGCAACCACTGCAGTGGGCTGGTCAGATGGAGTGGACTGGGTCCCAAATGCAGTGCCCGAGTCAGACGGGGTGGTTGTGGACTCCACCGCAGTGCATGACTCCAAGGTAGTGGAAGGGGGGCAGAAGAGCTGGGCAGGACAGAGGGGGGACACGGTCTCCACACCAGTGGCACAAACAGGCAGAGCGTCTGGTTTGGGGGTGGAAGAGCAAGTGGCAGGGGGAGGGCCTAAGCAGTTTGGGGATGCGGTATCAGTGTGTGGGGGAACCTGGGGCAGGGTGTGGCGGTGGAACCTGTGGAGTGGTGGCCTGGGGGATGGAGGTGAGAGACTGGGTGGTTGACCTGCAGGGCGGTGGTGGGGTCTTGCTCTTCCGGGACCGGGGGGACTTGCGGGTGGGGGGCTCACTCTGCCTGCGCCTGGGGGAGGGTGTCCGAGGGCGAGGGGCACTCCCCTCTGTGTGGGTGGACTTCCTCTTCCCCCGGTATGCTGGATCAGCGGGATTGGAGGGGAAGAGGCCGAGGTCACTGAGGAAGAGCTGCTGATCAGGTGGGGTTGCAGGTGAGGCAAGGGAAGGGGTCTTGGAGGGAGAGGATCTTGAGGATTGCGGAGTGACTGTGGTTGCCTGTGTGTGTGTGTGTTCCCCATCCCCTGTGTCTGTGGTATCAGTCCCCTGAGGATGCTTGTGTGCACGTCTTGCCTTTCTCTTGGGTGTGTCTGTGCTGCTCGTGTCTGTGTGTTTGGGTGACTGTGCAGGTGTGCATGTGCTTTGGACAGGTAGGGGGCAGGAAGTGTGGATGGGGCAGAGGTGGGAGGGGTGAGGGACTGTTGGAGGAGGGACACTGCTGCCGTCAGGGAGGAGTCCATGGACTTATTGCTCCTCTGTAGGGCAGACATACCCGTCGAGATGCCCTCCATGAACGACACCAGCTGTGTCAACAGAGTGGTGTGTGCATGGAGGACACTCAGCATTGCTGTCTGCCCTACATGGAGCTGCCGAAGGAGGTACACAGACTCCTCACTCAGGGCAGCAGGGGACACAGGGGCAGGGGGTGCGGTGCCTGGCACGAAGGAGACACGCTCCCGAGTACGGGAGCCTCCACGGACCTCAGGAATGGGAGCCAATGGGAGGGCGGTGGTGGTGGCGGGGCCAGACACACTAGCTG
Organism: Calotriton arnoldi; assembly: GCA_963921515.1. NCBI lineage: Eukaryota > Metazoa > Chordata > Amphibia > Caudata > Salamandridae > Calotriton > Calotriton arnoldi. Next base: position 2,538,828 of record CAWUFW010001830.1, on the reverse strand, counting down.
GCCTTTGGTGGCTGCTGACACCCGCCTCCACAAGGGAGTCATCCTCCGAGCTGCTGGGGTCCTCAGCTGAGGTGGATGGTGCTGAGGACTCCTCAGTGTGGCTCCCCTCGCCCTCCGTGCCACTGGGTCCCTCTGACCACTCGTCCAATGCTGACCCAGTCTGGCTCCGCAGCTCCTCCTGGTCCGTGGAGCTGTCCCCTCCTGTGGCCGTGGATGTATCTGCAAACAATTAGGGAAACAGACAAACATCAGTCACCTGCACTGACCGCACACACCACAGTAAGTACAGCACATTACAGAGCAAGCCCTGGCATCCTTAGTTGAACATTGCCTAAAGTCCCCACACAGATTCGGGGAAGCCAATTGTCAGTCTGATGGTCAACCATGGGACTCACACCCCTCCTGCCCTTGCACCCATCTGTCTGGTGCCTGTCTGATGGTAAGACCCCAGTGCGGACACATGCACCACATGCACAGTTGTTGGACATTGCAGGGAACACAGTGAAGTATGTGAACATGCACACATCACATCTCTTGCCACTGAGTCAGTGCAGGTGTCCGGATAAAGGGATGCCCAGAGTCTAAATAGAAATGCATGTGATGCATACCAGCACCAGACACCTTGATGCACCCATGTCCGGATAGTCAATGCCACAATGGGTGCATGTTGCACATGTCACTCCCCTGCAGGATCAGTCTCAGAAAGTTTAATGCCATGACACAGGAATGCGTGCAAATTCATACATTACTGTCTCAAGTCACATGGCCATGGCAGCCTGCCAACAACAGTCTGCACTGTGTCACAATCCGAGGGCATGGGGAATGCAAGTTATGTGACTGACAAGTGCACATGTCCATCCCCCAAATACCACATCATCTGTACTACTATTTGTCCACGTCATACCAACTGGACATATGGGGGACATGAAACACAACTCTCTGAACATGAGTACCTCACAGTGTGCTGTGAATCACAACACAGCTGCCTGAAAGTCACAGTCGCAAACACCTGTGTGCACAGTCAAGTGATCAGACACCTATAAGTCACAGAAGTATCGTCTATCATGGTGACATCTCAGATGGCATGCTGAGCCCTAACCCATAAACATACCAGTAGTCCTGACAACGAAGACACAGCACAAGTAGACAGAGGCAGACACCTGAGGGTACATTTCACTGATCACAACATGCCAGATGATACACGGGAGTGGGAGTACAGAGTGTATTGCATGCCATGGAGTAGGCATGACTGTCCAGCTCCAGCTGTAAGAGGGATGAGTCCTGGACAGTAGGCAGGTGGCTAAGCATGTGTGACACACTGGATACACATACTCCTGAGGCCCAAACATTGTTCCCACCAGCAGCATGGGTGTGTGGCAAATTCCCCAGGGACATGTGGTGAGTCAGAGCAGCAAGCGGACCACATATCAAAGTTACACCCAGATCACATGTCAGAACTTAGGCATTGTGTAAGCAATTGAGCCACCCATTAATCGCACAACATAGTCACGGGAACAAATGCTGTCCCCCACCTTGAGCAAAGCAAAATGCAATGACACAGTCCCCAAATGACACAATTTCCCAACTATAAGGGCCACACATATGCGTATCAGAGGAGAAGTGGGCATGTCACAAATGAGGGACATGGGTCCTGGACCACATGACTGATGTACTGTGGAAGTTTAACCAGGCCAGAGGACGGCACATAGCATGTCAGACAAAGTGCACAGTGCAGTCATGGACTCATCCCCTCCTTGCTGCTGTCTGTCCTTCAGCTGCCCATCCAGGTCAGGGAAGACCACCGCCAGGATCCGGAGCATGTGGGGGGTCAGGGTCCGGTGTCCGCCCCTCCTGCGAGGAGGCGACAGCTTCAGCTGGACTCTTGCGATCCTCCGGGTCCAGGCACGAAGGTCCTGCCACCTCTTCTGGCAGTTGCGGATCCTGCGCCTGTAGACCCCCACGGATCTTACTTTCCGGGCGATGGTCAGCCAAATTTCCTGCTTCTGGTGGGCATCAACCTGTGAGGATGACAAAGTGAAAAGGCCATTACTACACATGCAACATATACGTGCATCACACAGTTGGATATACATGTCTCAATCACAGGGGCATATGATGTACACAGGCAGTGCAACAATGGCTATGAACAGTTTGCCAGCAGTCACTACATGGTATCATTGCATGGGAAGTAAACCTAGTTGGAATGCACTGTTACTGCACTGTACCAGTTCAGTGCATGTAACTACACACTTTGGGGTGTGACAACTACTCAGTGGGCATGCTAGCCAGTGGTGTGCACACTGAAAGCCCTGCTAGTCAGACAACATGCACAATTAGTGAGGCAGTGGACAGCACACTCACCTGCTCCCCTGGTTTCCCATACAGCTTGCTGTACTGTGGAAGGACGCTGTCCAGCAGGGCCTGGTTCTCCTCAAGGCTGAAGGCTGGGGCTCTCTCCACAGTACGTGCCATTGCAGGAGCCAGAGGATGCATAAACAGCAGCAGTGTTGGTGGCAGATGTCGTCCTGGAGCATGTAGTGCAGTCAAGTGAGCTCTCAGGGGAACAGCCAGCATTATATGTGTGCTGCAGAGGCAGATACTGTCCCATGTGTCCAAAGTGATAGGTCCAAGTCGTTTGCATCTTCTGAATTTGACCATTCCATGGAATAGCAGCACTAATACATGCCCACAGCATCCTTCAAATCTTCAACTTCATGACACCCATGATTTTGCAACATTGTTGTGGCTGGCCAACTGAATTCACTGCATCAGACTCGTTGGAGCTTCGAAAACGCGTCCGTTGCCATGCCAGGCCCCAGCCAATGTGTGCGCACCGTTCTGTCCATTGCTGTACAATGCGTACCAGGCATACAACGCGTACCCGCTCACATACAATGCAATGGGCCGACAGGGCACACCGATCGGTCCATTGCTGTACAACGCGTACCAGGCATACAACGTGTACCCGCTCACATACTATGCAATGGGCCGACCGAGCACACCGATCAGTCCATTGCTCTACAACGCGTAGCAGGCATACAACGCGTACCCGCTCACATACAATGCAATGGGCCGGCCGGGCACACCGATCGGTCCATTGCTCTACAACGCGTACCCGCTCACATACAATGCAATGGTCCGACCAGGCACACCGATCGGTCCATTGCTGTACAACGCGTACCAGGCATACAACGCGTACCCGCTCACATACAATGCAATGGGCCGGCCGGGCACACCGATCGGTCCATTGCTCTACAACGCATACCAGGCATACAATGCGTACCCGCTCACACACAATGCAATGGGCCGGCCGGGCACACCGATCGGTCCATTGTTCTACAACGCGTACCCGCTCACATACAATGCAATGGTCCGACCGGGCACACCAATCGGTCCATTGCTGTACAACGCGTACCAGGCATACAACGCATACCCGCTCACATACAATGCAATGGGCCGGCCGGGCACACCGATCGGTCCATTGCTCTACAATGCGTACCAGGCATACAACGCGTACCCGCTCACATACAATGCAATGGGCGGGCCGGGCACACCGATCGGTCCATTGCTCTACAACGTGTACCCGCTCACATACAATGCAATGGTCCGACCGGGCACACCGATCGGTCCATTGCTGTACAACACGTACCAGGCATACAGCGCGTACCCGCTCACATACAATGCAATGGGCCGGCCGGGCACACCGATCAGTCCATTGCTCTACAACGCGTACCAGGCATACAACGCGTACCCGCTCACATACAATGCCATGGGCCAGCCGGGCACACCAATCGGTCCATTGCTCTACAACGCGTACCAGGCATACAACGCGTACCCGCTCACATACAATGCAATGGGCCGGCCGGGCACACCGATCGGTCCATTGCTCTACAACGCGTACCGGCTCACATACAATGCAATGAGCCGGCCGGGCACACCGATCGGTCCATTGCTCTACAACGCGTACCAGGCATACAACGCGTACCCGCTCACATACGATGCAATGGGCCGACCGGGCACACCGATCGGTCCATTGCTCTACAACGCGTCCCTGGACAGGTCACACGCATATGTCACCATGCTGGTCACTGGTGAACCTATGCCAGCCACATTTACTTTCCAGGGACTCAGGGGCACACCTACAACACCACACCCAGTCCACACTGTATATATGGCATGTGTGGCAGCATAACCTTATCTGTGTATGGGGGTGAACATGTGTATTTTGGGGTGGCACTTGGGGGCAGACACACCCAGGCTGTGCACGTGTTCATAGGGACAGGGTCCTTTGTGTGTTGTGCACCTGACCACTGTGGTGTGCAACTTTTCATTTCTGAGCATGTGTCATGGTCACATTTCCAGGTTGTGTATGTGTATGACATGTCACATACCCCCAGGCTCACATGTGGGAAGGCATGTACGTCACAGGGTGGCCCATTCCAACAATAGTGATGCCCCTCCACAGTCTGTGTGCATGTTGTGTATCACATGTCTCTGACTCCATGTGCACAATGGGAGACAGTCTCCACATCCACGTGGTTTGTGCATGAACTTTGATGGTGTGTGTGTGTGTCACAGACGTCCATGTCTGTCCTGCAGAGGCTACAGGGACCACTACCTGTGGGTGTCATGTTTGTTTTTCTGACGTGTACATGATACGCCATGTCATGCCAGTGTCCATGTGGCAAGACAGGGTCCCTGGGAATCTACCTGTCAATGAGCTGTGATGCCTGTGGAGCATCTGTCCAGACATGTCACTGTGGTATGTGTGTGGAACGTGAGAGCAATTAATGGGTACTGTGACACAGCCTAATGGTGTCCCATAGCACACCCTGGAACCTGTTGTCAACACTTGTTGAACAGAGATGTTAGATAATGTCCATGTAGGTGCCATATATGTCCAAACGGAACGACACACACATCAAGTACTTGTGTTTGTTAATGATGTATCATGTGAAATTGAGTATGGTGAACGGCACATAGGTGGGGTGACTGACAATCTTGCTTTCTTCACCTATGCACTGCAGCGCTCCTGCTGTCCATCGACCATTCCCAGACCTGGCAACGATGGTGGAACGTGACAGCATCCGACGGTACCGCTTCACCAGGCAGCTGATTGAGGATTTGGCAGTGCGGTTGGACCCACATTTGCAGCCTGGCCGGCTGTTTCCTACAGCGCTGACCCCCAAGGTGAAGGTGATGGCAGCCCTACACTTCTTTGCCACTGGTACCTTTCAACACACTGTGGCAACTACTGGTGGGATGTCACAGACTATGTTCAGCCGTGTGCTACGCGATGTTTTGGGGGCAATGTTGAGATACCTCAACCAGTACATCTATTTCCCAACACGTCAACGACTCACTGAAGTCAAGAGTGACCTCTATGCCCTTGGGAGGATGCCACATGTAATTGGCTCCATTGATGGGACACATGTGGCTTTGATACCACCACAGGCACATGAGCAGGCATACCGGAACCGTAAACATTACCATTCGATCAATGCTCTGGTGGTATGTCTTGCAGATATGACCATCTCACATGTGTGTGCCCGTTTCCCCGGTTCGGCACACGATGCCTACGTGATGAGCAGTAGTCGCATCCCGAGGATGATGTCACAGATGCCGAACCAGCGTGCCTGGCTTGTTGGTGTGTACTGACTTTGTACAATTGTGTGTGTTCTGCTATGTTGTTTTCCGCACACATTTTCAAATCGGCTAATGTGCAATTGTCTGTCTGTAGGTGACTCGGGATACCCCAACATGCCGTGTTTGCTGACACCCCTCAGGAACCCTGTGACACCAGCCCAGATGCGCTACAATGAGGCACATGGTCGGACGAGGAGGGTGATTGAGCGGACCTTTGGTCTCCTGAAGAGCCGCTTCCGCTGCCTGGACAAGACAGGAGGGGCCCTCCCATATGCCCCAGCAAAGGTGTGCAAGATTGTCATCGTCTGCTGCATGCTACACAACCTGGCAGTGCGGAAGGAGTTGCCTCTCATCCTGGATGACGATGACCAACGTCCGCCACCTGTGGAAGATCCTGGCCTGGGTCACGATGCCAGTGAAGATGATGATGATGATGATGGTGATGTCCGCACACAGCTCATCACCAACTTCTTCAGCTGAATGTGAGTCTCCAGAGGGTTGTAATGTCAATGATTTGAGTTTGCATGATATGTGTGTGTGGTGCTCTGGTGTTGTTTGAGTGTGGCCATGTGCTACTTGACTGGATGCGTGCAGCGATGTATCCTTGCAGGTGGTCTGTACTGCCCAACAGTGTTGACATGCTAACTTGGTTTTGTGTAGTTATCTCGTGACATGTATTAGACATGAGTATTGCCGTTCTGTGCTGTTCTTCATTGGTTTTGACTGTGTGTCATGTCTGTCCTTCACAGGGTGCTGCCGGAGTTGTCTGATCAACTTGGATCCCCCGAATCCATGATTCAACTTCCAAGGTGGAAGCAGTCGTTTCCCTACAGGTGATGTGCCACACACGCCTGGACTTTCTATCTTCTGCACTTTTTGACTTTGTGGCCACAGCCAGGTTGGATTAGCTTGCATTTGTAGTGGAAACAACATGTTGCAAATGTGTAATAAACCTGTGCTTCACTTTGGGATGTGCGTTGTCTGTAGTCACACTTCTGACTGACATTTGCTTACTGCACCTGTAGTCTAGTTGACAGTGACTGTGAATAGGTGGCGTGTCTGTGCATTCCACTGTATTTCGTTGCAACATCAGTATAGGTGATGAGTCTGATGGCCCTGGTGTGTATGTTTTGTGTGGCCCTAGTGGTGTGTCTCCCTCATATGTGTCACGTCGCCATGACTGTCATGACGGTATTGGACTTGCTGTAGCAGTTAGCATGCACTGTGTCATTTAGCAGATCACCATCTACATGACAAAAACCACGTTGGAATCACAACAGAGGCAGATATGGTGTATTGGTGAGTTTATTTACATACAGGTGTGAGGATGGTGCACAGGATGGTGGGTGCCGTACATAGAAATTGGAATCCAAAGTTCCCATGTGTATTGGAAGTCTTGGTAGCCGATATGTCCAGAGTAAAGTCCACAGTCATCTGATAAATTTGGCCAACTAGAGCTCCCCATGTCATGTGGGAGAGTTGGGTTGGCTTCGACAGGGCGTGCAGTTTGCACACAGAGGAAAAGTTCCAGAACAGGTGTTGGCTTCCTGGGGGATGTAGATGGCCATCGGCCTCTCAGTTTGGCCTCCTCGGACGGCCCCTCTTCTTGGGGGGGACCCTCAGGTGCAGGCTGTGGCGGTGCAGGGGGCTCTCTGCCAGCGTCCTCCTCCCTCCCTGTGGCATTTGCAGTTGTTTCAGCAGCAGTTGTTGTGGGCACACAGGGAGGTGAGGCCATGTTGGTGCTGATCTGGCGGAGGCATGTCAGTATGTCCCTATGCACCGCTGTCAGTTGTTCCAATGTGTCCCACTTGGACTCCATGCCAGACATGTGTGTCTCGACACGTGACATGTGTGTCTCGACATGTGACATGTGTGTGTCGACACGGGACATGTGGGAGTCCAAGCGGGCATGATGGGCAGCCTGCTGCTGTTGTATGTCCTTGAGGATCCCCACTACCTGGCTGACCTCTCCGGTGCTAGTCTGGTACTCATCCGCGATGCGTGCCAGTTGTGGGTCATCATGCAGTCCAGACCCCTCTGCAAAGAGCGACCTATGTCTACCACCCCTCCCACCACCCCTGGCGACACGTGCAGGACCTGCGGTGGCATGCACAGGTGACCGTGGGCACACTTGGGTGTTGTTCCTGGGCTCGTTGGCACCAGCTCCAGTTTGGGCCTGGGTCCCTGCGCTGTTGTCATCTGTGGTCCTTGGTCTGTCCGTGTTGGCAGGGGTGGCCTGTGTGTTGGCAGTTGTTGGAGGGGTGGGTGCAGGGGGTGCAGATGTTGGTCCTGTTGGTGCTGCATGATGACTCACACCGGAGGGTCCAGCTGGTTCTTCACCATCCGAGGTGTGCAGTGGCTGATCCACACCAGTGAGCTCAGTGTTCCCCAGAGCCTGGGACAGGGACTCCTCCTCGTCTGCTGCTGGGTCCCCATCATCACCTGTTTTGGGGAGAGACACAGATTGTATGTTATGTTTCTACTGGCATCAATTGTTCAAACACCTGACAGTTGTGACTGTACCTCTGGATGTGGGCCAGGACATTGCATTCTCCTAAATTGTGACAGTCAGAGAGTGATATTGGTGTAGCACATTGTCCTGCCAACCTGTGGCATGTCAATGTGAATGTTGAGGTGTGTGCATGACCAGCATTGGTGGTATTTGGTTGCCATCCAGGCCTCCTTCTCCCCCCAGCCCAGTTATCCCACCATGAAGCGTGCTTCCATTGCAGGGAGTGCAAGTTGTCTTTCAGGATGTCAGTCAGTGGTGTCCTGCTGTTGGTTCTTGCACAGTTCCCAGCAGGGCCTTGTGCTCCCCCAGCAGTACCCAGTGTCAGCCATCTTGTGAGTCCTTTTCCACTCCCTGTGATGTGAGCATGGTTGAGAGTGGTGTTGATGGGCCAATTGTGAGGGTGAGCAATATCTGTGCCTACAACTCCCATCATGCTATTGCCTCCACCCCCTTCCCAGCATGCCCATCCTTCCTTCCTTTTGACTCTGCTTCCCTGTGGGGTGGGGTGCCTGTGCTGACAGGATGGCTGGGAGTGTTGTCCTGGCAGTTGTTTGGCTACAAGTCCCAAGAGTGTCCCTGTGCTTCACACAGCATAACCCAGGGTGGTGGTTCTTTGTGGGATCTTCAGTTAGGATGTGAGGCATTGCATTCTCCCAGGTGGGTTATGTGGAGTTAGTGTTGAGGGGTGTGTGAGGGGAGGTGCTTGTAACTATGGTCAGTGCTGTGAGTCCTCCTTCCCACCCAGCCAGATATCCCACCATGGGACGTGCTTCCATTGCAGGGAGTGCAAGTTGTCTTTCAGGATGTCAGTCAGTGGTGTCCTGCTGTTGGTTATTGCACAGTTCCCAGCAGGGCCTTGTGCTCCCCCAGCAGTACCCAGTGTCAGCCATCTTGTGAGTCCTTTTCCACTCCCTGTGATGTGAGCATGGTTGAGAGTGGTGTTGATGGGCCAATTGTGAGGGTGAGAAATATCTGTGCCTACAACTCCCATCATGCTATTGCCTCCACCCCCCTTCCCCATCATGCCCATCCTTCCTTCCTTTTGACTCTGCTTCCCTATGGGGTGGGGTGCCTGTGCTGACAGGATGGCTGGGAGTGTCGTCCTGGCAGTTGTTTGGCTACAAGTCCCAAGAGTGTCCCTGTGCTTCACACAGCATAACCCAGGGTGGTGGTTCTTTGTGGGATCTTCAGTTAGGATGTGAGGCACTGCATTCTCCCAGGTGGGTTATGTGGAGTTAGTGTTGAGGGGGGGTGTGAGGGGAGGTGCTTGTAACTATGGTCAGTGCTGTGAGTCCTCCTTCCCACCCAGCCAGATATCCCACCATGGAACGTGCTTCCATTGCATGGAGTGCAAGTTGTCTTTCAGGATGTCAGTCAGTGGTGTCCTGCTGTTGGTTGTTGCACAGTTCCCAGCTGGGCCTTGTGCTCCCCACAGAGGTACCCAGTGTCAGCCATCTTGTCAGTTGTTTTCCACTCCCTGTGATGTGAGCATGGTTCAGAGTGGTGTTGATAGGCCAATTGTGGGTGTGACCAATATCTGTGCCTACAACTCCCATCCTGCTATTGCCTACACCCCCTTCCCAGCATGCCCATCCTTCCTTCCTTTTGAGTGGACTTCACTGTGTGTGAGTGTGACAGCAATGGCAAGATGGCTGACAGTGTGGTCCTGTTGTTTGTTGGTGCCCAGTTCCCAGCAGGGCCTTGTGCTCCCCACAGCTGTGGCCAGTGTCAGACATCTTTGAAGTGGCTTTTGACTCCCTGTGAGGTGTGCATGCTTCAGTGCTAACTTGCTGGGCCATGTGGGTGTGAGATGTTGATCTGTGACTACCACTCCCATCATGCTATTGCCTACACCCCCCTTCCCAGCATGCCCATCCTTCCTTCCTTTTGAGTGGACTTCAGTGTGTGTGAGTGTGACAGCAATGGCAAGTTGGCTGACAGTGTGGTCCTGTTGTTTGTTGGTGCCCAGTTCCCAGCAGGGCCTTGTGCTCCCCACAGCAGTAGCCAGTGTCAGCATCTTGTCAGTTGTTTTCCACTCCCTGTGATGTGAGCATGGTTCAGAGTGGTGTTGATGGGCCAATTGTGATTGTGACCAATATCTGTGACTACCACTCCCATCATGCTCTTGGCTACACTGACTTGACCAGCATACACAGAATTCCTTCCTTTCAGTGAGCTTCCCTGTGAGGTGGTGTTCTAGTGGTGGGTAAATATCTGGGAGTATTTGTTGGTTCTATTTGTGCCACTGCCTTGCTGTATTTGTTGTTAGGTTTGTAGATGTCATGACACAGTTACATATCACTATGAGATGGCAGGTATTGTGTTTGTCTGACTAGCATTCACATCTTGGGATGGATATCTTTTGGTTGCTGTGTATTTGCTAAGTGTGCATGGTTTGCCTATCCCCTTGACTGTGATGTGTATGTGTTGTCACACCATATTGTGTATATTAGTTGTGTACTCACCAGGCTCTGGGATGTCTGTTAGTCCGTATACGCTCACTGGTGGTAGGATGGCCCGCACCTTCTCCTCCCAGGGCCTGAGGTATACTGGTTTTGCAGGAGGGCCACTGCCGGTGTGCTGGCTGAGGAGGTAGTCCTTTTTGAGTAGGTCCCTGACCCTCCTGCGCACATCATACCACCTGTTCTGGATGTCTCTCTTTGTGCGCAAACATGGTGATTGTGCGTTGACCCTGTCGACAATCGTCGCCCACATCTTGGTTTTCTGCGACATGGGGGTCTGTTGTACCAATGTACCAAACAACTGTGGCTCTACCCTGAGGATCTCGTCTACCAGGACTTCCAATTCACAATCTAGGAACTTATGGTTCTTCTTTGGGGGCATGGTGATGGGTGGTGGTGGTGATTGATGTGTGTGTGTGTGCAAGTGGGGGGTGTGAGTGTAGGTTTAGCTGGGTGTTTATGAGGGTGCTATTTGTAGGTGTGGTAATGGTGTGTGGCTTGTGTGATGTATGAGCTGTGAGTGTGTCTGTGGTTGCTGTGTGATGGTGTTCTGTCTGGCAGGTCAGTGGAATTTGCAAGGGATCATGGTAGGGATTTGTGGCCTTTATGTAGGTGGAGTTGGAGGTGTGTCCGTGTTCCATTTTTTTTTCCTCCCTGTATTTATTGGCTTAGTGGTTGCTTGTTTGACCCTTTTTTAAAAAAATTTCCTTGGTGTTTTTGGTGCATGTAGGAGTCGTTCTTGTGTCCGAGTAGGACGCTGCAGTTGTCTGGTGCGATCTTGTCCGACTCGTTCCCGCTGTGTGTCAGCTAGGTTTCATATGCGGCGTACGAGTCGGTCGCGTAGTATTGTGTTGCTTCGGCTGGGTTTTGTATGCGTGTCGGTCGTACGGCTTGTGCTCCGGGCGAGTCGGTCGTGTTTTGCACGCACAGCATCGTACTACGCGGGTCGGAGTTCGCGGGTACGTTTCGTTCGGGTTCAATCCAAGTGCGTGTCGGTCGGTTCGTTTCGCGTGGTTTCCCGGCCGGAGGGCTTGTTTCCGTCCGGCTCGGTCGGTCGTTTTGTATTCCGTCCGAGTCTGTCGGATTTCACATGCATTTCATCGTACTACCCGGGTCGTGCGGCGCCGGTCCGAGTCGGTCGGACTAAATTCCCGTACCGAGTCGGTCGGTATGTTTTCCGGCCTGAATCGGAATCGGCCCCAAAGTTTTGTATATTTAATATTGTAACATTATAATGCTGTAGTGAATATTGTTTATCATTTTCAACAAATTATCACTTTATTACATGTAAATAAAATTTTAATTAATATTATTAGTATATAAAATATTAATAATATTAATTATTACATTGTTGTATTGCATGAAATATCTTCTTTTAAACAGGTAAGTTTCGTTTTCCATTTGTATATAATTAATATGTATTTTTAATAATTAATATAATTTAAAAAAATACATATATAATTATAATAATAATAAATATATTTTTATATTAATTATTATTATAACTTTACAAAGTATAATAAAATATATACTAATTTTTAAATATAGAGAAAAAATTGTACAACATAAGAAAAATATATGTAACATTTACACTTTGCTATAATGCATTTTTTTAACATTATTCCTTTTTTTTTACATTTATTTAAGCAGCCATTTTTATTTCACAGGGACTATTTTGTAACCGCGTACTGTTATTTTGGGTCATTCAGGACCGGAGAAGCTCGCGGTTGGAAGCTGCGTCGCGTCGAGCAAGGTAAGGGGAATTTTAATTATTTTATCTAACTTAATACTTATGTTTTAGTCTAGTTAGGATATATATATTGTATTTATTGTTAGGTCGTTGCGTTTTTGGTGTGCTGTAGGTGTTAGTTATATTTTAGTGAGATGTCGTGAGTTAGTGTTTGAGGCCTAGTGTAGACAGACGATAATATGACTAAATATGTGTTGTTTTGTTCATATAAATTATTGTTATTGTATTTAATGAATGTATTTGGGTGTATTTGTGTGGGTGGGTATGATTTCAACATTTTTTGCAGGTTACTTTTAATCGACTTTACGTTGGAGAGACAGACGCGTTTAAAAAAAAAAGAAGTGTGTATTAGTTTGTTAAACTAATATTATTATCACACTTTCTTTTATTTTTCGGTATTTCCTGGAGCGATTTTTATATTTTTATATCTTTTTCGGGTTTTTGAGGGTTTCCGTTATTTGGATTTGGCCAGGATGGATTTATATTGGACCTGTTGGATTTTTGCATTTTTTGGGGGCTTTTTTAAACTTTAACATGGATTAACAGACAGATGTAAGGATTATTATTTGTTGGAATACATCTTCTACAGCTACATAAACCGTAAGTCTATTTTTTTGTATTAATTTGGGTGGGAAATGTTGTTATAATTAATTGTGATATATAGTATATTTTGGCAAATATTATTTATTTGTAAATATATATTTTTAATTAAAACAAATATATATGACAATTAATTAATATTTGTGAAAATATAATATTAATATATGTGTGTAAAGTGTTTGTTTTGTGAACGAAAAAATGTATAATAGCTGTGGAAATGTAGTTTATAATATGCTTTTGGCTATTAGGGATAGGTAATCTAGGCCTCTTGTTGATGGGTATAGGGTAACCTGACTTTGCAGTAGCTCAAACATTTTTTTAGTTTGCTTAGTTAATTTGGGACATATTTGAGTTACAGATTGTTCCATCCGTAATTCTTGATAGCTTTGTTCTTTTTGTATAGATTGTAGTAGTTTTTGTAGGGTAGGTTTACCTCTGCTTGTTGTTGCTTGGAAGGCATTATGCCATCCTTCAACACTGTTATTTGTTTTGGCTTCTTTGTTTAAGGTACTTAGGTACACATTCCACCAAGGAATGTGGAACTTAGGTTGCCTTCTATGCCCTGATCTATGCAGTCTTCCCACCCAGGTGTCCTCAAAGTAGTCTAGTAGTGGGCTTATTTTGTCTTCGTTCCTTTTGTAATAGGGGCTCTCTATTAGAATATTGTAGTGCTCTGCTACATCAGTTACAGGTACATATGCTAGTGCTATTAGCTTTTTAATTTGGTAGGCGAAAGTACTGTCTGTAGCATATTGTACACTTAGGGTTGATTTTTGTAGATGTCTCCAGAGACTCTGGTTAAAATGATAATAGCAACCCTGTATTGCTGTGTGTGGATAATTTTTCAGTATAGCATTTATCATGGCTAATTCAAAATCAATAATTATTTTTGAAGGAAAATAATTATTGCTTTCTTGTTTTATTTTACTGAGTATATCTATGTAGGTAGTTTGCTGCTTATTTGGTAATAGGGCATAGATGAATGGAATATTTGAATGTTGGTACAATCCATGCACTGTGTACAGCTGGTAGAATGGTTTTGGACAGACTTTGAAAGTTCCATCCATCATCCAGGTGTCACATTGCTGTAATTTAACTAAATTGTTTGCAGTAGCAAACATAATTATTCTTTTATCAGGGCATTTGTTATCAAAAAATATAAATGGTTCTTTAGTGTGAGTAATGCTTAATTCTGGTGGAATAACTACTTCTGCAAACGTTTTAGGGGCAGGTATGGTACTTGTAGTTGCTTTTTTTTGTCTGGCAATAGTTCTTTTTAAAGAACCTATGGAGGGTAATTGTCCTGATGCATGTTGAGGTACTTTTAATAGTTGCTCTTTCAGTATTTGGGTGGTTGGTTTATCAGTACTAGTGCTTGCTTCTTTAATACTTTCAAGAGCATCTCTAACCTCAATCTCTGTTATGTTTGGGGGTGATTATGTTCTTTTACAGAAAGAACAGTAGTTTCATGAGTAGTAGCTCTTCCATAGCATTTGTTAGAGTAGTATTTGCTACACTTCCAAAACACTTTAAGGCCAGTTTGTTTCTCCTGTGTATAGACATACCCCATATAACATAATAACATTTTATTTTTTTGTGACATTACAAATTCTGCACCTTCAGTCATGTTGTTTTGTCTTATGCTAGGGGAAATTAAAAAAAGAAATGTTTTAATATAATAAATACCACATATTTATTAAAAAGAGTTACATTTCAGTGAATATACTTACAATGTTTAGTTTGATGTAAATAAAATCGTCCAGGAAATGATTTCAAGCTTTATTTTCTATTTTCTTGATGTAATTTCTGTTGAGAAGAGAAAACAAACATTTTAATAATTTGTTCACATTGTTTGTAGATGATAGGGATTTTAGGGGAAAAGGGATATTTGGGTGGGTATTTAAGGGTGTTTAATAATTGAAAATTATATACTTACTTTTTAATTGTATTTAGTTGTTTATTGTTTATAAAATGATTTTGGATGCTTTTGCAGTTGGCTGATGAGGAGATAGATAAAAAGAAAATATATATTAGTGAATTACGTTTGAAAAATAATTTTAGGTACCTTGGAAAAAAATATAATATACTTACATTTATTGTTCTTTTATTGGTGAGGATGTTGAAAATATTTTTCGGGCTTTGTAAGATATCTGTAGAGCAGATATAAATGTCAGCAATGAAAGAATAGTAAATTAGGTCTCAGAAATAATTAGGGTTCAAGGCTAGTAGTATCGTTATATTTTAAATACAGTTTTACTTACTTAGTGCAGTTTTAAAGATTTCTTCAGTAATGAAAGTTTTCTTTCAGGAAACAGTCGGGCAGAGTTTCACCTTCTTCTTTATTGTAGGTTAGAAGTGTAAAAGAGATGCAAACATTTCATGTTTATATAGTGTTTATTTAATTGGTTGCTTTATGTTATTGGGGTATTTTAAAATGTGAGTATTTGATTCGTTGAAGTTAATTGTTTTTAGTGTTTTGGCTGTTTGTTTCCATATAAGGGAAACGCTAATTAAGAACTTGTTAGTAGAAAGTTATTATTTTTTCGTTTAAAAAAAAAATAAAAAAAATATTAAACATTGTTTTTAATGTGAAATGATGCAAGCATTATATATTTTAAAGCTTTTATTTTATTACTGTAATTGTTTGTTTAGAAAAAAATTTAAGTTTTATATATTGATGTGTTTGCAAATGATTATTTTATGTTATTTAAGTGTTTTATATTGTTTTATAATGTGAATTTATATTTGGTGCTAAATATATATTTAATTGACCAGTTTTTCAATAGGCGATATTTTTAAAAAGTCGATAATATTGATGTCTATATTTTGGTATTCGATATTTTTGATATTTTGAATGTTATTTAAATTTGAACAATATTTAATTTAACGATATTTTGTATTTTGATATTGTGGTGTACGATATTTTTATATACGATATTGTGTACTCGATATTTTTGTATTTTTTTAAATAAGTATTGGTAGTCGATATTATTGTAGTCGATATTATCACGACAATATTTTGTCAATACGATATTTTTGTTGTCGATATTATGTCAGTGAACCCCCCTTGACAGCTTAAAATTATCTCTTGGCTAGCTACCTATAGACTTCCAGCGCTTCTTGAATATTTTTAATGAACCTGACCTTAAAGCATAACGTCTCTCCATTTCTCTAACTTTATACAGTTTAGTCTGCCAACTATAGAAAGTAGGTATGTTCTCGTTGCGCCAATTCTGAAGAATTAGTGATCTTGCCACTTGAGCACGCATATATAGACCTTGTTCTTGTGTGTTACTTACATTTATATTTGGGGAACACCCAAGGGTTGCAATGTACCTATCTATGGCTATCATATGTCCTAACTTGTATCTACAGCACTTCTCTATTTCTTCCCAGAATTGCTTAATCTTTGGGCAATCCCAAACTATATAGGTCCATGTGCCTCCTTCTTCTACAAAACATGAAAACATCTGTCCTCTATCTGGGGATATACCCTATGTAGAAAATTCGGTGTCCTATATAGTAGCCATTTGGTATAAAATTGAATTCTCTTAAAATTGGCGCCTCTTAATACTGTTGTGTTACATTTGTTGATCCTGTTCCAGACCTGGAACTTGGAATCTGTAGGACTCCTTTTGCTTTCTATTTATCTCTGGCTTTTTCATACACCTTTGAAATCTTGTGCTTATTGAGAATTTGTACCCAGCTACTTATTGATCTCCTTATAGTTGTTTCTAATAGGCCCTCACTAAGTTCTAATTTCGCACTGAGTATGGTCAGGTCTATATCTCTTAAAAAGTGCCTGATTGGAATTAAAGACCATTTAAGTATATCTTTAGAATGGCTCAGACCATACTCTATCTGTGTCCATTTTTTCCAAGTTTCAATAATAAGAAAATCGCCCACATGTTTATATCCATTCTCCTGCCATTTCCTTAGTATTTTAGATTGGATCAGCCGTTGTTCCCCGACGTAGATGTTGGCCAAACACATGGAACCATTTATCCGAGGTATTTCGTAATGTTTAAACAGTTGGGCTTTTTGTTTTAAAAACCATGGAAGACCTCATCAGGTACTTTTTTAGGGTTCTTCACAAGCCTCAAAGGATCTGAAATTTTATATTCCTTTAGAATCCTTAATATAAAAAAGATTTCCACACAAAGAGGACTAGGATGACTAAAAAATCTATATGTATTATGTGCAACGTTTGCGTAATAATATTCCCTCAAATTGGGGAGGGCTAACCCTCCCTCCTCACTTGTATTACTTAAAGTGACTAGTGCTAATCTCAGTATCTTGTTGGCCCATATAAAGGATGAGAATATGCTGTCTATCTCTTTAAAAAAAGACATTTGTAATGCATTAGGGATTGCTGAGAATAGAAAATTAAATAATGGTAAAATTCACATTCGTATTAATGCTACCCGCCCGATTATTGAAATTGGGAGTTGGTTCCATTTTGCAAATAAACATTTAACTTTTTGCACTAGGGGACATAGTTTAATGTGTATAATTCAGTAACATTCTCAGTCAGGAATGTACCTAAATATCCCTTAGGTCTCAAGTTATATAGTAACTGGAGTTCTGGAATTAATGTATGACCCAAACAGTTCCAGAGTAAAATTTCCGTCTTAGCAGTATTTATTTTGTACCCACCCAGTGCTTGAAATTCCGTAAATATTGCAAAAATTTCCTTTTGAATGCTCTCTCCAGGTTTAAGAAACAGAACGATATCATCGGCATATACTTTTAAATTAGACATGCCTCGCAGTTGTGCTGTTTGTAGTGCTTTTTGTCTAATGGCTATTGCCAGAGATTCTATAAATAGGGCAAAAAGAATTGAGGATAGAGGACACCCCTGTTGTGTGCCTCTATTCACTTTACAGCCGCCTACATTTCTAGAGTTGATAATTATTGTGCAGAGGCATCCTTGTATAGATATTTCACTATATTTATAAACTTTTCTGAGAACCCAAATCTTGAAAGAATTAGAAAAAGACATTCCCAGGACATCAAATCAAAAGCTTTCTCGCGTCTAAAAATAACACCTGTGCCTCTATTTTATTCTGGGTAAGATAATCCAGACCTTCAATTAAGAACTTTGTATTTGAGGAAAGCTGTCTGCCTGCTACAAAACCGCTTTGGTCATGGTGGATAATTGATCTAACAGTCTTGTTAAGCCTGTTGGTGAGCAGTTTTGTAAAGATTTTATAGTCTGCATTAAGAAGGCTTATAGGCCTATAGAAATTGATGTTTACCCTATTTTTATCTTTAAAAAAAATACTAATTACAACAGCCATATGAAATGATGATGGGGGTTCTCCACCTTTTAATATGTGATTTGCAAACTTTAGCAGTTGTATGTTTAGAATTGGAGCGAACCTCTTGTATAATTCTGCTGGAAGTCCATCCTCCCCTGCTGCTTTACCATTAGCCATTGAACTCACTACTACTTCAATTTCCTCAAGAGAGAATTCCGATGTTACCATTTGATTTTGCTCTTTACTTAGAGATGGGATAGGCAGTTTATCTAAAAACCTCATAATGCTATCTGTCATTACTTGTTGATCCATCTGATAGACTTTCTCATAGTGTTTTAAAAAGGCGTTCCCTATCTCTAAGGAGTTCGTTATCTGTGTCTTGGAACCAATGTCTGTCAGTGATAAAATCCTATTTTGAACCTGTCTATCCTTTGCCCGCCACACAAGTAGTCTCCCCGTATATTCACTCTCCTCATATATCCTCTGGACTTAGGCAGTGTTGGCAGTATTGCCCTGCACAAAATAATATTCCTGCATGTCAGACTTTGCCTGTGAAAGCTTCTGTTTTGTAACTAAATTCCTATTTTGGGAATATTTTTTGCTGGCTTGCTCAAGCCTAGTTTCGAGCTCAAATCTTTTTCCCCTCTGTTGTAGAATTTCTTTAGATGTAATTAAACCCCGTAGTACAGCCTTAAAGGCATCCCACACAGTATTTACCCGGGCAGTAACTGTGTTATTCGAAAAATAGCTATTAATTTCATCAGCTACCTCTGTGCACCATTCTTCACTCTCTAGGTTGATTTTGTTAAAGTGCCATCTTTTCGGTACTTTTTCAAGCCCTACCACTGCTACTTCCATTTTAATTAGAGCATGGTCTGAGAAGGCATTTTGAATGTATTCGTAATTGATCATTTTCAGACCATGCGATATCAAAAATAGTCTATTCTGGAAGCAGTATTATATTTTGCCGAGAAACATGAGAAAACTTGTTTCCTAGGGTACTGAGAGCGCCATGGGTCTACCAGATCTAAATCCCTTTTACAGTTAGCTACAGCAATGGCCATCTGAGGCTTATTTTGTTTTCTAGCTTTAGTAGAGGAATCAATTAGCAGCTCTTGAAGGATGTTAAAGTCTCCCCCCACGATAACAAGGCCGGGGATATTGGTTAGTGCCTGTTTAAGCTGAAGCAGAGGGAACGGGTCATCTAGAACCGGTGCCTAAATCGTTGCTATAGTAAAGTCTGATTGATTTAATCTCCCATTTAGGAAGGCCCACCTTCCACCCGGATCTATCTGCGTGACTTTCCCCTGCAATGGTACATGTTTACCCACATATATGCCCACCCCTTTCTGTGCAAAACTGGCATTTGAGAGACAATTGAATCCAGCCCATAGTTGTAAAATCCTATTTGCACTACTTATGTTCTTAAAATGAGTTTCCTGCAAAAGTATAATATCAGGACTGTGGCTTCTCTGCCAGCTTTCTATTGCCTGGGCCTTACGTTTATTGTTCAGTCCATTAGTATTAAAAGAGATTACTTTCAAAACCTCTTTACTTATTATTTATTTGTAACTAGACTAAAGTGACCTGTGCTATTGTAAACAAATAGTGATTTCCATCTCCTCAGATAAAGTGCTATGTGCATTGCTTCATATTGTAGCGTTGTTGCATCTAGTCGAACCTGATAGCTACTAGGATATACCCCATTCAGATCTAAAGTGCATTGAGTGTACATAAAGTGACTCAGACATTTAAAAATACTAAAGTGCATCCAGTGTGAATTCGAAAATTAGGTGACGTGCATTTTTTTTTCCTCCCCGAACTTTCTATTCTTAAATCTGTGTGCCAACACGCACTTCATCTTATATGTTCTGATTTGTTTCATCCCACATGATAATTAAGCACTTAAGTTTGAACTCTCCTTTTATATTTTGCCTCACCCCCACCCCCTACCACCCTCACCCCCTCAGACCCTTTGTGCCCCCCATTGGAAGATGGAATTGCCCACTATTCCTTCTTCCCCCTCCTTGTCTCTGGATGCCATTGTGTTGCATCCCTTACTCGCTCTGACTTAATATTAAGTCTATAACTTGGATAGACCATATGTTGATCACTCTGATTTCAAAAATCCATTTGTAATAACTCAAAATGTATACCAGTTTGAGTGGCCATCCCACACCAATTCAAGTACTGAAGGAAGGTCCTGCCATTCAGGTTCAACACACTATTTACAACCAAGATCAGATCTTCCCACCGCAAAGACAACCCCAAATGCTTACATTGATGCCCTTCAACACAACATTTCCTGAACACCAGGAGGGTTAGCCCTCTCTAAAACCTAAAATAAATCAAAACCAGTAGAAAAGTCAACCAGTAAGCAGTAAATTTCAGATCTGGTCAGCATTAAGATATTCAGGTTGAAATTGGGATAAAAGCAGAGAAAAACTCAAGCTGCAACCAACAAAAATCTTTGTTTTAGAATATGTTAGATTAGTACAGAATGTAAAGAAGACACATTTTGCAGTCCAAATCAGTAAAACAGGACATAAAATGAGGGGGCTAATAAAATGTTCATAGAAAAATAAATCGGAGCATGATTTATTAAAAGAAGCTGCTGTCCTTTTGGACAAGCATTGCAAAGATCCGTTCATACTGATATATCGAAGATACATCAAAGAATTTGGTGACCCCAATGTTTTCACTAAAGCAACCACCTAATATACACATCTTATTCTCATCCTTCAATCCATTGAGGCTTGATAAAGTACACAAAACAGCTTGTAAACTGAAAGACTTGCATATCTGTTTGAGCCTTATCCATCCACTACTTTGTAAGGTCTGGCCCATGGGTAACACTAACCATACATTCCTAATTTAAGCAAGATGTGTATGCAGAAACAAAGGGAATACTCAATGGTTCTCAAAGGAATCTTGTGCAAATAAGTAAAATAGAATAGTGGTACTGGTAAAAACTTTAAAGAACAATACATTTAAAAACACTGAGGGCCTTATTATGAGTACAGCGGTCCACAGGACTGCTGTACTCTTGGTGACAGACTGATCACCGCCACCACTGCAGGTATGCCTGCAGTATTATGAGTGTGGCAGTCCAACTGCCACTGGACCACCGCATCTGCTGGGGATCCAGTCGCACAGGGGGCTCCAATATGCTGGCAGTGCCGCTGCAGCACCCCCGAGCACATGAGTTGCCTGTCCACTACCCCTTTCATGGTGGTGAGCCTGGCATGAAAAGGGTGGGAGAGAGGTAACGGGGCTGCTCCTGGGCCTGGGGGTGCATGAGGCAGGGCACATGTTGTGCCCTCTGCAATTGCACTTCAGTTCCTGCATGGTGTGGCATTCATGCCACACTGTGCAGGAACATTCTGAAGGTGCTGTCATGGCGGTGGTCCACTGTGAAGGCTCTTCTATGAGCCTAAGACAGCCACTGCCATGAGACTGCTGCAGCACCGCCCACCCGACCTGGATTCAACTCTGAATCCGGTGGGTGAGAGCACCACAGCCCTGGTGGTCCTTCTGCGAATAGGGTGGTGGCGCAGGAGGACCATCAAAGTCATATTAAGGCTCTGAATGTCATTGCGCACTTTGGGCCAGATTTATCAAGAGCTTGCATTGCCCTTGGGTCATGCAATATGACGCAAGGGTAATGCAAGTCCTTAAGTGAGATTTGCTATGCCATGCAAAGCCACCATGTGTGGCTCTGCTTTGCTTAGAAAATCTGGAGTAACGCAAGCCAGTGCAAGTCGCTGCCTTGCGTTACTCTGCCTTGGGAAAGCGTTCCATGACTGGAGCGTGGGTTTTCCCATTTATCCACCCATGTTTTTTGGCTCATTCCCAGATTTACTAACACTTTATTTTTCTCAATTTTTCTCTCTTTCCAAGTGTGCCGCATTCTGCAGCTCACATACAGAGAGGAAAAAGCCTCAGAGTATTGTTTTCATGCAGGAAGGTGTCACTTCCTGGACAAAAACAATGCTGGCTGTAACACAGCTTCCTTGGTGAAAGGGTGCGTGTGTTGGTGCTTGGCAGCCATAAATATGCCAGTGCTCAGTGCTGGGCAGGACCCAGAGAGCAGGAATACGTCACATATTTGTAGATAGGGTGCATTCGACTCAGCACAGCGCAGCAAGTTGTCTTGTTGCGCTGCACTAAATGTTAATAAATCTGCCTCTTAATGCCTAGTCACTTTGTGTAAGAATACCGTTAGACCACTATTACACATTTACCAAAAAAAGTGAATTTCTTAAATTACAATCAACTTGTTACAAAGGAATATTGAGATCATTAATGTTAGAAATGAAAGGGGCAAAGCAGAAAATGGTGAATGTGTAAAAAAGTGCTCTGCGCTCAAGTGATTCACACAATTTAGTAGAAATATAATGTGGATAAAACTATAAGACCAAACACCAACAGTTTTGAATGGCATCCAGAAGTTTGCTTATTACAAAACAGACAGTAGAGGAAATCAAACTTGGTTCCTATGGGAAAAAGTAAACAGCATTTTTACCACTGGAAATATGAAGGTCCCATCAGGACTGGAATTTATTAAGAAGGTTAAAGAATGCGCCCAGATGAAGGGCCAAAAGTGAGAACTCAGCGGGGGGTGGTGGGGGGGTGGAATGACGGTGAAGGTAAGATGGTGGGCATTCAGGGGGTGAGCCCTGAAAATATGCATCCGTAATCTGGAGTAATCCGCCACATCCATGCTTTCTACACCCTGAGAGCAGTGTTAGGCAGCAGGGGATTCAGACTTGCAACAGAGGTGGGGCTTTTTTGAAGCTCTCAACATCATTGAAATAATGATGAGTTCTGAGGGATTGATGGCATAGGCCATCTTGGTTATCTGCTCCCCTCTCTTATCTGACTGTGAGAGCAATCACAGATAGGTATGTAAAGCATTTAAAAACACCAATACATTAAATAAGCAAGACACAACACATAATAAAGCTCCAACTCACATTTATAAAAATAGATTATATCTTTATGAACTAATAGACACCAAAACAACAAAAATCCAATGTAGGGAACAGGAGATATGAAATCTTAAAGAATAAACCCTTTCTAGTGCTTAAAAACATATAGTGCCACTTTGAGACATCTGTGCTGTATTACTGAAGTTTCTTGGGGGTGCAACTGGTGCTTCCGCCCACTTTGCTAGCCCCTGGGACACTTTAGTATTACATAAGGGGGGTTTGCCCCTTGCAAATGAGGGAATCCATTTGCCTCTGCACCCACACTGTATTATAGACATGGGCGCAGAGGCAAAGAAGCTGTCAAGAGGTGCCATCTCAGTGCACCACCTAAAAGATGGCACACTGTCAGTGAGCCCCCCATAGCAGCCCTCTGGAGGGTGGAAAGGGGGTCTCATGGACCCCCTAGACATCCTCTTGCAGGCGAGTGCAGTCACTCACTCCAGCCACCTGCAAGGGGATCTCTAATCCCCCTTCAAAGTTCAGGCGGGTTCCCACCTGCACTGTGAAACAAGGAGCAGCTTCAAAGCAGCTGCTCCTTTTTTCACATGAATGTGCTGTCCTCAGGGCAGCGGGAAGTCGCTGCTGCCCTGGGTGCAGCACATTCATCCTAATATAGTGCATTTTCCTTGATTGCACTGGGCGCAAACAAGGAAAATGTGCAGTATCTGTGATACGGCCCCTAGTCGTGCTTGAGTGAGACAAAGTCAAAGTTTGAGGCTGATCTTGATGGAGCCCTGGTCGAATACACTAAGCGGGTGTTCTTGGTCAAAATTTTACTGGTGGATTTTTTCTCGCTGTCGAGCGGGCTCCTCCAGCAGGCTGATTTTAATTTGACGTTGTTGGATTGCTTCTCCGCGAGGCCCCGGTCTAATCCAGGAAGACTGGAGCTCCGGAGCTTTCCGTTGGATGAACCTGAAATCCAAGATGGGTCGCAGTTGAAGATAGCTGGCTTGACTCTCGACGTCGAGTTGGTCACCTTATGGGGCATTTTCCAAAAGTTGCTCCAAACTTCTGGAATTTCTTCCTGAAGTTCCTCTTGAGGGTTCAATGTGTCTAAAACACAAATCCAAGGGTCTGGGATCTCCTAGATGGTCCTTGGGATGTCTGGACTACTTTTCCCACAATGCACCTGGCCAATCCTTAAAAGTTAACTAGACACACTCCAGAATGGGGACTCTTGGTGGAGATGATGCAGGTGGGCTCTGTTAACCTGTAACTTGCTGGGAGTCCACTCCTTAATCATTCTTAAAGCAAGGCAAAGTCCTTAGGGCTGTAGTATCAGATTCTGCTGCAGGATTAGTCCCTCAGAGTGCAGACCTTTGGGTGCAGATGCAAATTCCAACAGGTCAGTCTTTCTTCTCCGTGTAGTTTCAGGCAGCAGATCGGAGGAGCTATGCAGTTCTTCCATATTAATCCAGTCTTCCTGGGTGTCATGCATGGGGGCACTCCTAAACAATGGTATGCAGTGGGCTGCCCAGGTGTATCACCATTCCTCCAAAGTGTGGGCTATTCTTGTCCCCGGAAACACTATTATCCCAAAATCCAAAACGGATAAAGTCTCTCCAGAGGGGCTGGATCAGGCTAACCAAACCTACTGGTGTAGCTCATTTTCCTAAGCACTCCCTTTCCAACCCTCTCTCTAATCTAATAACAGAGGCTCCTGTGTGGATTGGGTAGCAGGATGTGGGGGTCAGCCTGTGCTCTCCTAAAGTGTCATTCTCCCTTTGAAGACCAGTTTTGCTACCCCTCACCCCCTTCCTGCCATCTGCTCTGCAGCTTGTACTTCTACTTCAAAAGGAACCCCATTGTCCCTCTAGCAGGGCTTTTCACACATCATTTGAGCAGGCTGGCCAGCCTGGGCAGAAGCTGGTCAATCAGGCGAGAGCAGCTGAAAGGCTGGATTTTGGCTCACAGAAAAGAAAGTTGAATAACTTATTTTCTGTCATAGTTATTATAAATCTAAAAATGGCTAGTTGTTGGATTTATCTTAACTATTCATTTGACATCTTGAAGTATATTTTTCATGGCTCCTATCTATATTTATACTTAAATAAAATATTACAATTTTAGCCCATGGAGCCATTCAGTACAATGAGAAAAAACTAAATTGGCCGTTTTTCCCTCACCAGAGCTTTAAAACATATTTTATATTGTCCCTGCTTATAGTTACAAGGCACCATACCCCTGGGTCACCTAGAGGAGACCCTAGGGGTGACCTATATATCAAAATAAGGTAGAATACTACTTTGGAAGTACCTTTAATTCCAAAGCCGAATTTGCATATAATTACAATTTAAGAGCAGCCTGCAAGGCAGTGTTTTAAAATGACAGCAGGCAGCACAGCAGTGCACACTCTAGTGCGCAACATCTACTGGGCCTCTAAACCTCCCTGCCCCATTAAATACTAGGGACTTATAGGTAGTTTGAATCCCCTTTCCCTTACTATATACTCGGGGCTTACAGGGGTCTGTCATTGCCAATTATAATTATACCAAACCATGTAATTTTAATCAGAGCACAGACCATAAGTCTGGTTAGCAAAGCCCAGGGCACAATCCTATTCAGAAAACTAGCACCTAGTAGTCAAAATGGGGGCAAAAGGTGGGGGGACTCTGTAAACAGGTCCTGATTTCTCACACAGTCTAAGTGCAGTTTTGTGTGGGTCAAGCAAAAGTCGCAGACGGGAACTCCAGCCGTAGCAATATTTGTGTCATTGGAGTACCTCAGAGCCCCCAAGGCCAAGACCCAAAGGAATTTTTTGAAACGTGGATAAAAAGCTTGGTACCAGCTTTCAAGCTCTCTTCCTTTTTCTCCATAAAAATAGCCCATTGGATGCCAGCATGCCAGCACCCTCTCATGGAACTCCAAGGCTTTTAATTTCCAATTGACTTCAGTTGAGGAACTAACAAAGGACACACAAATGGTGGACATAATGCAGAACAAATCAAACATTCACCCCCAGTCAAAACATCTGGGTTGAATCCATTGTTCTTTTGCTCAACATGCCATCCCAGTTTAGACCCAGCCAAATGCAAATCAGTCTTGACCCTGCTCCTCATAGGAACATTTCAGCCCGAACTGCCAAGCCAGATCCTCCCTGGAACAGAAACAAGCATCCTGGGACCTGTTTCAGGATAACACCCCTCATCAGCCAGGCTAGCTTGAATCCAGTGGCACAGTGAGCCCGGGATCCATGTCTGGGCATACCCGGTGCACTTAGGTCCAGAAAGCAAAGGACACACAAATGATGGATGGAATGCAGAACAAATCAAACATTCAGCCCCAGTCATGAGATCTGGGTTAAATCCATCATTATTTTCCTCACCATGCCACCCCAGTTTAGACCCAGCCATTTGCAAATCAGCCTTGACTCTGCTCCTCATGGGAACAGTCCAGCCCGAACTGCCAAGCCAGGTCCTCCCTGGAACAAAAACAAGCATCCTGGGACCGGTTTCGGGGTTCAGTTCAGGGACTGCAATAAGATATTCCAAGAGGCAAGACAAGCAGAACACCTCAAACTAGATAACTGTCAGATCCTCATTTTCCTGGAGTACATGCTGGCTCTCCAACATCTGTGCACCTCCATTACTTAGAGAAGTACTATCAAGATCCTATACGTACAGTCAGCATTTTTCTTTCCTGAACCTGAAATAGCCTATAACTGGGTGGAGGGCCTGTAAGTGGGAGCTCCCAAAATATACGCACAGGTGCAAAGGACCCAGACTGAGATCTAGCACTCTGCCCTAAGGCCCTAATATGCAGACCAAGGATAGCAAACATTCTGCATTGGAAGCTATGACCTCCTTCTTAAGTTCCCCACTAATGCTGAACTCCTGTTCATCTGAAGCAGAGGAGGATACCTGCCCTCGTCTAACACCCATCTGACCCTGGGCCCCCATGTCCTAGCAGTGACCCCTCAGACATCAGAGGGTCTCATTTAAAGGGCTGTCTACTTTTCTCCTCATTCCTCAAATGCAATTAATGGACTGTTGCTGCCTGTGTATATATACTTATTTGATCCTCCCCTCCTTGGAGAGCTCAAAAAACTGTTTTTGGTAGATTGCAATAGCCCACTAGAATGCAGGGATAGCCCCACCTCTTACAAACTTGCAGACCTCCCCCCCAGTCTTTATTGTACACATACAATACTTTATAATCTAGCAAGATCCAGTCTACAAATCTTAATAGCTGTGCTTACCCCCCTGCAGGCTCCAATTAGTTATCCTCTCCTACAGGGATGCATCCAAACAGAGCCCCTTGACCACTGCAAACAATAAACATCACACACCTGTGTTGTTAACTAGGCTATTTACTCTTTTTGGTTGCTTGCCTGCCACCCTCTGTAATGTCGGTTCAGGCACCTTGTTTGCAAATATTTGGTTGACTGCATGAGGGACTGCCTTACCTACATCACCTCAGTTAAGCAGGGGGAGGTGAATGTGTCAGACATCAATGCTTGATTGCCTGTTAGATGCTTACATCATACCCAAAAGGTGGTTAAATTGATACTATTTGATGACATGGAATATCTGAGGAATGCACATAGCTAGGAAGGGTAATAAAATTCATACTTTCCTTTGGCATATAACATTGCTCCAGGAATCCCATCACACATCCACAGAAGCCCAAAAGCTCTGAAAGCACTGGCATGGCCAAGTCTTCTCTATCACTTTTTCTGTAAATGCTAGAGGAGACTTGATCTGGGTAAGGGCAGGTATAACCTTTGTCACAATTATGACTCTAGCAGACCGCGAAGGTATATTCATTCTAGTAGAAGGTATCCTAGATGGAACGTCTGTTCTCCTATGTAGCATTTATTCTCCAAATACAGAGCAGAGCTCCTTCTTAAATCTGTTATCTCAGCATTTAGAAAAATGGGTACATATTCCATAGATCCTTGAAAGGCATTTTAATGCTGCTTTAGATATCACTTTGGTCAGGTCCCACTATGTCCTCACACGGTCCCAAACCATGTACAAAGCTAAGACCCTATCATTATGGGTTACTCAATGGACGTTGTTGCATGTCTGGAAGCTCCATAAAATTAATACACAATATGAGGCTGTTACTACTCTTCTCCAACTATTTATGTGTCTGTTTAGACCTGATAGTATATCCCCAAGTTTGTGTTGCTGTATTATCTGGCTAGGAACATATCCAACTATAAATTCCTGAAGGTACAGCTGTCCTGTAGTCTGCCTATTCCATAATTCGGTTCTTTTGCCTCCAAAGAGTGATTTTGGAGGACACCGCCTTCTGAAGTATAGTTAAAGAAAACATAGATGAGTACTTTGAGGCTAATGAGGCTTCAAATTGTTTCCCAGCCTGTGGCCATCATAAACATGAGATAGTTGGCACCTGTAGATGGCACCTGTAGATGCATAGCCTTGGAACTAGGATGGGCAGAATAAGACTACACTCAAATCAAAAGACAGTTGAAGATCGTCCTTTACCGGCTTCTCTACATACTACAGGCCAACAGGTAGCATTGATAACTTAAAAAATGTAGATGTCTTGACTATGCTACCTATGCAAGTCGAATGCACACTTAAGAAGACAAGGTAGGTAGATTACTGGCTTGACTTGCTAACAGGGAAACTATGTATATACTTACAGAAATACTGCAAACACCACAGGACAACCTACTATATTCCCAACAAGAAATACTTGTTTTTTAAAATAACTTGCTATCAAACATTGTATCAATGCACAACCCAGTAGGGGAGATCCCTAACTTTCTCAATGACCTCCTATCTCTGCCAATATCCTTCTAGTCATGAACCAATCTGGACATATATATGGCAGTCCAAAAGATTAAAGATGTCATAGGCAAGTTTTCAGTGGGAAAGACTTCTGGCACTGATGGCTTTCAAATCGAGTACTACCAATCGCCTCGGTTAGCAGCACTATATGAGTCTGCATTGGAAAAAGGTTCCCTTCTACAGGCACTTCGAGAAGCACTAATTGACTGTATACACCAACCAGAAGAGCCTGGGAAGACCCAGCCACATATAGGCCAATAGCTGTTTTAAATTCAAATGACAAAATACCGTGAAAAATCTTAGCAAGACACATGCTTCCAATTATCCTATGCAGACCAAAAAGACTTTATTTCCTGATAGAATGCATCATTAAATATATTAAGGCTTCAAAAAGAAATGGAAGCAGCCCCACTAACCTGGACTCACTCCACCTGCCTTGTTCTGGACCTAGAAAATGCCTTTAGTACTTTAGAATAGGATTATTTATTTGCTGTAATCATTGAAATTGGTTTTGGGATCTGCTTCATCTGTCTAGTTTTAAACTCATTTACATACCTCTCACAGCTCGCGTCCGGCTGGGTAATTTGAGCCCTTTCTTCTGTGCTGTTGGTAGGGTACCAGTCAGTGATGTCCCCTCTCTCCCCTATCCAAATTATGAAAAGTCCCCCTCCACCAAGGAGCACCACCATTTAACAGTGAGTTTGGATGAGCCACAATTTGATGGGAAGGGACTCTCCTTCCATTACTGAGGCATTAGAATTTACCATATGGACTGAGTTCTCCTTGATGGTTACCTCATCAAGGTAGTGAGCAAACTCAGAACATACATCACTTTTTTGTGAAGGCTTCCCCTCACACCTATTGGGCAGAATTGCTTTGTACAAGATGTTTGTCCTATCCCGCATCCTATAAGTTATTACTAATCTTCCCGTCATTCTTATAAGGAAATTCTTTAATGATTTTGAATTTCCATTGAGAGTCCTGATATGGAGCAATGGCTGATGCAGAGTGGTTTCAGACAAGCTGCATTTGCCGACTGATCTGGGAGGTTTAGGAGCACCAGACTGAATA
Source organism: Calotriton arnoldi (assembly GCA_963921515.1). Classification (NCBI taxonomy): domain Eukaryota; kingdom Metazoa; phylum Chordata; class Amphibia; order Caudata; family Salamandridae; genus Calotriton; species Calotriton arnoldi. The sequence continues at coordinate 2,508,773 of CAWUFW010001830.1, read as the reverse complement.
CTACTAGCAAGCTGCCCAGTTGCAATGGCTGGGTCGCTGGCTGTCCGACCTCTCCCTAGAGGAAACTAATGCTGGCGACCGATCTCTGCACTTTGAGGAACTGCATGGACTACTGCTTTCCAACATACAACCAAGACACAGGTGGTCCGACTTGGTATATATAGCTTTGAGCTGCTACCTAAAAAAGATTGTTAATAATGAAGGCTATGGTTTCCTATGCTCCGGTCATCCCTTTACTTGACTGGGGAAATATAGGTCACAGAAATTTAAGAGAGTGAACTTGGGCACAAATAACTACTTGGGGAGGGCTCCCTCTTCCATTTAACTCTCTAGGGATCACATTAGACAAACATATTATAATGCCTAACCTTTATCACTGTAGGCAAGTTTTTACTAACTAGAAAAAAATGCTTTATATAAACATGGTTTGGGTAGCATGCATTAACAGCTGTTCATATTAACAGAATAATAGTGTCTGTTTATTTTATGAGAGCAAGCCTTTCTCCTGTGTGTTTTTCCATTTTATGCAAAAGATTTGTGTTCTGTTGAGGAAGCAGTGCTCAGGACATTTCTTTATTATGTAACTTCATAAGATTTCCTTACTCTGAAGCATTCCTTAAGGGCCTGTAACGGCCGTACCAAATCGGATTCTCCAGGGAACCATACCTTTAATAGAACAGGGCATTCCTCTATTTTAGACTACATTTTAGTAGACATGAGGTTCTGGCACAGGGTGGTTGACTTTAGGATTACGCCCCGCTTTGAAAGCGATCATAATGTTCTGATTTTAGAGGCGGCAATGCCAACCGCTGAGACTGCATCTGACTTCAAATCTCTACCTGATGATAGACTAACACTCACTAACTGTAGGAGGAGAGTTCGCTGGACGGACATATACCAATCCCACGATAAGCTGTCCAACTTATACAAATCTATCATTCAGTATTTAATGGCCGCAGAACACTCAATCTATAGTAATGGCACATCCACTTGCTTATGCAAGCCGCTGAGAACCATAAAGCACTGACGTCCACACTGACCAACATTTGTTTCCCAAATAAGAGAATAAGCAAGCATAAAAAGGTCCGACATATATGGCTTAGTGATAGCTGCAGAATGGCCAAGTTAGCCCTTATCGCTGCAATCAAAACTAAGGATAGATTCTTGATCAGGAAAAATAGGGGGTTCTACAAAAGCACCATTGCCAATGCTAAAAAAAGGTGGGAATGTGATAAGTGGGACTCCCTGATAAGGGCCTTAGCCAACCGTGATATGAAGGTTTTTTGGAATGTGGTAAACACAGGCTGCTCTGAGGGAGAACTGGCCATAGAGCCTAATATAGGAGCAGATGTTTTGAAGTCACACTTTGAGTCCCTTTATTCAAGGTTGGAGGATGAGGGCGGTAGCATAGACAATGAGTCCCCCCCCTACAGGCAAACCGGATTGAGGCCCCCGAGATTACCCTCAAAGAGATTACTAATGCTTTAAGAAAAGTTGACCCGTCTTAAGCTCTGGGGCTAGACAAGATCCCAGGGGACCTCTTTCGAAGCGAACCCACTATTTGGGCCCCCTATCTGTGAGCCCTATACAACGCTATTCTTCAGGGAATTGCAATCCCTGCTACCTGGGTTGGCGCAGAAATTCTCCCAGTTTACAAAAAGGACTCACCACTCCTCCCCACAAATTATAGACCTATAAGTCTAATTGATGTCAGCCAAAAAATATTTGCCTGTATATGGCTGGGCTGACTCCAAGACTGGTCGGAGGACCACAAAGTCCTTAGTCCATTTCAAGCTGGCTTTAGAGAAAAGATGTCCACAATAGATACAATTTTTAGACCCCAACTCTTGCACTGGAAGACCGTGTCCATAGAGGGTGGCAGCCTCTATTTAATATTTGTGGACCTAAAATCTGCGTTTGATCTAGTGCCGAGAGGTAAATTGTGGGCAACATTAAGGGAACTGGGGGCCCCAGCTTATCTTTGCCACCTGATGAAGCAGTTGCATGAAGGCAACTATGCCCAAATCAGGTTTGGCAAATACGGAGAACTCACTGCCCCCATCCCCATAGACAGAGGTGCTCGACAAGGTTGTGTTCTTGCCCCTACCCTCTCTTGCCTATTTATAAATGGACTTGTAGAATCACTGATTGGGGGAAGGATATGGATGCTCCAAAACTGCCGAGTCGCAAAGTACCAGCAATGATGATGCTGACAATACTCTTTTGCTCTCAAAAACACCTATGGGCATACAGAGGATCCTCGACAACTTCAACGCCTTTTGTAAATGCAGGGGCTTAGAGATTAACATCCAGAAGACCAAATATATGGTCTTCAATCCAGTTAGTAGCACCCGGCCAAACCCCTGTCTACAAGGCACCCCTCTGGAGAGGGTGTCTGTATTCGAGTATCTGGGGATCACCGTTACTGAAAAAATGAACTGGGGTGACCAAATTAAAAAGCTAGCTTAAAGCTGGCCCAGACTACGGGGGGCTTGACAAAGGTATTCAGGAACTCTACCCACAAACCTATTGGCCCGATGGTAGGAATAATATAAAGTTCAAGCCAGGGGTGCTGCCCTGTATGGGGCTGACATTTGGGGCCAATGCTTACCTTGTAATATAACCAAGATTGAGAACACCTTCCCCAGGCAGTTATTTGGTCTTACCCCAAGCACTCCTCTTACACCGCTTCACCTGGATCTTGGGGTAAGGCCAATAGCAGATGAAATTTCTCTTAGACCCCTCACATTCTGGCGTCACCTGTGGGTTACCCCGCAACTGGCTGAATACAGGGCAGAGCTGAGGGAGGACTTGAGCCTTCAGGGTGCGGGAAAACTACCATGGTTAGCTTTTGTCAAGGACACACTTTTGGCCATGGGTAGGGGGAACCTTTGGTACAACGCCAAGGTAACTTGCTGTACAATAACTAGGAAGGATCTGGTATGGAGTTGCTTGCCCATCTGCAAGGGAGCTCTACAACCGGCTCTCTCACAACAGTGTTCCTGGGAATTAAAGACCAGTACAGCCTAGAGCCAGTATTGGATGACATTCAACCCGCACTTGCCAGGAAGTTATGCCTACAATTTAGGTATGGGGTCTTCCCGCTGCGCGCCTTTACAAACAAGTGGGTAGGTTCACCGTCTTTGGGTTGCCCGGCCTGTAGTATCTTGGTGGAGTCAGAATTTCATGTACTTTTCCTTTGTCCTGGCTATAGGATGGCCAGGCATAGATGGTTGACACAGTTATGTAGAAATTTGGGAACCAAGTGCTGTGCAGAGGCTTTTAGATTACTGCAATACAACACCCATCTGCCTATTGTATTTGCAGTTTTTCACTTTTTATTTTCTATGTGGTGTGTACGTAGAATGCTCCTGAAGACCAATCAGTAGGCTCTAGCTGATAACCATACAATATTTTAAGATCGGATCTGGAACATTTTATATTTGTTTTTAATATCTAAGATTTTTAGTGTGTTTTTAGTGATTGTAGTATAGTCCATATTTGTTTTTGGAATTTCTGTATAATTAAGCAAACCCTTGAACACGAAATGGGTGTGCTGACCCCTGTGCTGGAAACAATAATCATGATGGGGTTCGGGCATGTGCCCATATGGCTGTTTTTATTGAATTGTTACTGTAACACACATGCACTTTCATGGGCTACTCAAACTCAGGGCCACGGGGCCAGGGCCCGTACCCATATGGAGCATCTTAAATGAAATGTTATTGTATTGAACATGTGCTTTTATGGTGAAAATGACCGAAATTACATTTTTTTTAATTGAATTGAATTGATTTCCTGCGAACATACTGGGAATGTCATCCATTAAGTGAACACACCATTGCATTTCTGTGTTGTTTTTAGACTTGCTTTCGGCTTTCTTCAGAGGCAGACTTTATGTTAGTCCTTTCGCAAGAATTAAGCTTTGTTGAATTTGATGATGCTAATTCCTAATTACCTAATTACTTTTAACTTTCTGTAAATACCATACTATTTATTAAGCCCATAAAGTGTTAATCTGGAATCCTTATCTCAGGCAGATTTGTTCATTAGCTTTGTACTACTCTTAGAAAGACTCACAGGGGGTCTTCCGCATTGACCCTTTTAATTAGTTAATTAGAGCACCAACAGATTGTTGCTGGAGAGTTCAGCACTGTGCTAATTAATTAAGCTAATTACCACTAATTAAGCTGATTAATGAAATGTTTTGTTTAGCAGAAAGTTGGAGAAATATTGGAGATTTTGGGATTATTGCAAGGGTATCTGTGTGTGACATCTAATGAGTGGACTTGGTGATTATTCATATGATTTTTGCACGGTGTGAGATGGCATGCCATGTATGCTACATTGAGATGGTGATCTAATTCAGGTCATGTTGAATTTGCAAGTGACAAGTGAAATTGTGACATATTTAATTGCAATTGAAATGCATTGTGCATTGTTGTAATGCATCATGGGTTCATATTCAATGAGAAGACTGAAGATTTTATGTTGTTTGTGTAAAGGTATTGGATTTATGGAGAACTAGGGTTAGAGATAAAGTTGTCTGATGAATAATATATAGCTCCAGGTTCTACTGTGTGGCAGGCATTATATGGGTGGAGAACAGGCAGTCCCATGCATCCACCCAAATATTTTGATGCAAATCCAGAATTACTAAAGGCATTAAACCCAGGTTTGTGCCAAAATGGCATGCCTACCCAAGAGAGGATTACCGAGGAGAATATCTTGATTTTTCCTCGTTACTTCTTCTTGTTACTAATAAAGACACGTGGGGTATTTAATCTGATATTGAAATTGGTGTGCAGACAAAATATTGAATAAAAAATATTGAGTTGCACAAATATCGAGGAAAAAAAATCGTGGTTCAGAAATATTGACAGCAAGAATATCGTGGTCAAGAATATCGAGTTAAGGTAAGAATATCGACTTTAAAAATATGTAAGTGTTTAATATCGTTTGCAAAAATATAGTTGTGAAAAATACCGTTTTTTTGATTAATGCTTTGTATTTTAGTATATATCTTATATATATGTGATGTATGTTTTTTGTATAAGAATTGTTTGTACTTTAATATATGTGTTACATTTTTAGTAGTTATTAATTTTTTTTATTTGAATTTTGCATTTTTAGTTCCGTAGTGGGTTGTGGGTTTATAGGGGAATAGGGTGGGAAATAATTTAATTATAATAAATTAATTGATTATTTTTTATTTATTAATATGTGTTTAATTGAGATGTTATAGTTTTAAATGTGTATAGTAATTTATTATTAATTAATTAATAATTTTTGTTAATTAATTTTAATTAAATAATTGGTAATTAATGATGGTAATTGTGTAATTAATTTTAGGTGTGTGTTGTGGTGTTTATAGGTGTGAAGGGTGGGAAGTAATTTATTTTTAATTGATGAATTAATAGTTAGTTGTTAATTAATTTTAATTAATGTATTGGTAATTATTTATGGTATTTGTGTAACTAATTTTAGGTGTGTTTTGGGGGTTTATAGGGCTAAAGGGTGTTAAGTAGTTTATTTAATTTGTATTATTCATTTTATGTAAATTGATATTAATTATATTAATTAACATTTTATTATGGTAATTGTATAATTAATTTTAGGTGTGTGTTGTGGTGTTTATAGGAGTAAAGGGTGGGAAGTAATTTGTGTTTAATTAATTAATTAATATATAGTTGTTAATTAATGTTAATTATTTGATATTTATTTTGGGTAATTGTTTTTTTTTTGTGTGTTGTTTTTACTTTTCATGGGGTAAAGAGTGGGTATTAAATACATTTTAATTACTTTATTATTAGTTGTTAATAGTAATAGTTTTTAATTTAAAAATACGTTTTAATTGTGTTTTATTATTTGATAGTTTATTTAGGTGTGTGTTGTGGATATTATAGTGTTAAAGTTTGTGTAGTCAATTAATGTTTATTGTCTTTTTATTAAAAATATGTTTTAATTGATTATTAATTATGTTAATCATGGAAGTAAATTTAATTTAAAATGTTGAAGTGTTTTATGTATTAATTATTTTTTTGTTTTTGAATATTTTCTAGTTTAAACATATTTTTAAATTTACTATTATTTTATTTTATAAAATATTTGTAGGTTTTTGTTATATGTTATATGTAATTATTATTATAATTTGTTTTCTTTTTGTATATTTTCTTGTGGCTGCCCAGTGTCGTTGCCGCCATCCCGTGTTGCTGACCACGCAGGGGAGGACTGCCTGGACCATCCAGCACCGCGGCAGGAGCCGCGTCAACA
>CAWUFW010001830.1:2495000-2497500 GCA_963921515.1 Calotriton arnoldi | reverse complement strand
AAAGAAAGTCACATATTGGAAATACCCAAACGAAAAGTATAATTGTGACTTGTGTGGAGACATTTTGGGAACATTCAAAGAACTAAGAAAACATGTCTCTAACAAGCACAAAGGCTTCTATCTCAAAACCTATTGCTCAAAATGTGACAAAGAAGCCGAATACCACAATATTGCATGCCATTATGCCAAATGCAAAGGAAGACCTCAAAAGGGAGTGCTGCCATTCCTGTGCAGCTTCTGTGACCTCAGATTCGGATCAAAAATTGGAGTATCACAACATGCTCGGCATGCGCATCCAAGAGCGCAAAATGAGGCTAGACTAACAGCTCTAGCAAGCAGCAAACCATCAAAACTATGGTCACAGGAAGAAATACTGCTATTAGCAGAATTAGAAAAAATATATGAAAACAAGAGAAACATTAATGCGCTGATGGTTCCGCATTTTGACAATAAAAACAGCAAACAAATTGCAGAAAAGAGAAGAGATAGAAGAGATAAGAGAAAAAAATCGGCAAAAGATGTACTGCAAGCATCTAATATCTCAGAGAATGACTCTTGTGATGAACCAGAGATTTCAGTAGAAATAACAATGGAAAGGCGCAGAGACTTTATCAATCGGAAACGAGCGCCAAAAATAAAAAACTTTGATGAACTGAATGATAGAATCACAGAAATCGAAAAGTACACCAAAAACATCCAGCATCATGATGCTGCTATGGATCTGATGGATGAGATAGTGACTTATATCTCAGAAAACACCAATGATATAAGTCCTGTACCAGCAAATCGTACCGAACCAACGAGCGAACCCAATGAGCCTATGAGCACCGCTCAAGATGAGCAACAAATTACCCCAGTACAAAACAAGATAGCAAAGAAAGATAAGAAGAATGGAAGGCTCAATCGGACACACAAGAAAAATTATGCAAAAGCTAAGGGCAGCTACAAAGAATACCAGGCAATGTTTAAAAAGACAAAAAGAAAATTGCCAGGATAATCACCGATGGGGCAGAAGATGCCACCTGCCAAATCAGTGCGGATGAAATCTTCCAATACTATAAAAACATAATTGAAAAAGAAAACAAGAAAAATCCCAAATTCATCCCAATTGATCGGATACCGGATGAATGGGAAATTGGAGGATTGTGTAAAGAAATTACACTGCTCGAAATAACTAAAGCCTTCGATGAATCAGATTTAAAGAAAGCAGTGGGGCCTGACAAAATTGGCCTTAATGACTTACAAAATGTACATAACAAACAACCAAGACTGCTGCCCAGAATCTTGTCGTCTTGGTTATTGATGAGAAGAGTCCCAGAAAGTATTAAAAAGAACCGATCGATTTTAATACCTAAAAATGTACCGATTAGCGAACTGAAAAAAATCAGTAATTGGCGTCCAATTACCATCGGTACGGCATTCATGAAGTTGTTCACGAAAATATTAACCAAAAGACTTGCATTTTTCGTTGAATTGAACACGAGACAAAAAGGCTTCATGAAGGTGAGAGGTTGTCTCGAAAATCTGACTCTTCTGCAAAACATCATAAAAGGGGCACGAAAACACAGAAGCTCGTTAGCAGTGGTGTTCATAGACATCTCAAAAGCCTTTGACTCTGTCAGCCATGGTCACATTTTACAGAGTCTGGAAAGGCTCAGAGTCCCATCATGCATCAGAGACATAGTACAAGACTTATACACTGACTCAACAACATTTTTCAAGGGAAAAAACAATGAAGCAACTCCAGAAATGCAAATGATGTCGGGAGTTAAGCAAGGTGACTCATTATCCCCACTGTTGTTTAACATTGCCATGGATCCCTTGATCTGTGATCTTCAGAAAGATGGCAAGGGCTTCACATTCGGCTCTGATGGTCTCATTAAGCAAGTCACCGCTCTTGCCTTTGCAGATGATATTGCAGTACTCAGCAACACCTGGGAAGGAATGAGTACAAATCTGAAGATCATTGAAAAATTCAGTAAAACAACAGGCTTAAAGCTTAATGTGAAAAAAACACATGGATTTTATATAAGTCACCATAAAGATAAGATCCTGGTCAACAACTGCAAACCATGGCAATTTGAAAAACAAAATATTGAAAACATTAATCCAGGAGAAAGCGAGAGATACCTCGGATTGAACTTTGATCCACACATCGGCCATTCAAGTAACAACAAAATTAATGAGGTTCTTGTTGACTGGGCACAAAAACTCGACAATTTACCACTAAAGCCCACACAGAAAATAGAAATATTGTGTCAATATTTGATCCCTAAACTGTCATTTAAGTTGGAAATGACAGGAACAGAAGCTAAAACTTTAAACATGCTGGATCAAACAATAAAAAAGTATGTCAAACATTTCCTACACCTACCTGCATACACATGTGATGGTCTCCTATATTTGAAAAGATCCTTTGGGGGCCTCAGTATACCAAAGTTATGTACGACAATTGGTCTAAACAAAATCAATAGTTTATTGTATCTCAGGGAAGCTCCAG
>CAWUFW010001830.1:2487500-2490000 GCA_963921515.1 Calotriton arnoldi | reverse complement strand
TCCCCGGGCCTAAGGCCCGGCCGGGGTCCACGAGCCCCCGGGAAGCGGAGCCCCCGAGCCCTGCAAGGGCAGGCGGGAGCCCTAACGCGAAGGCTCGGGCTCGGGGGCGGGCAGATGGGCGTCCTTTCGGTCCCGGCCATCTGGTCGCACCTATCCCCTCAGCCATCTGATCGCACGCAATGCTTTCCAATGGGGCGCCCAGATGGCCAGGCCGGCCTGGAAGTCCCGATGAGGGCTCATTTGCCTCCCCGATCCCAACCAGGGCTCCAGGAGGTCGGGCGCGTCCGCGCCTAGGGTCCCCTCAGTCGCGCGTTGCGCACGGGAGCCCCCGAGCCCTGCAAGGGCAGGCGGGAGCCCTAACACGAAGGCTCGGGCTCGGGGCGGGCAGATGGGCGTCCTTTCGGTCCCGGCCATCTGGTCGCACCTATCCCCTTGGCCATCTGATCGCACGCAATGCTTTCCAATGGGGCGCCCAGATGTCCAGGCCGGCCTGGAAGTCCCGATGAGGGCTCATTTGCCTCCCCGATCCCAGCCAGGGCTCCAGGAGGTCGGGCGCGTCCACGCCTAGGGTCCCCTCAGTCTTGCGTTGCGCATGGGTTACCAGAACGGGGGGTAGCCTTCCTCCGGATTACTAGGGACAGGGTACTCCGGGACACCCCTCCCGGACTGGAGGTTCCCAGCCGGGCTGGGCCCGGACAACACCTCCCCAGCGTCCGGGGCTCCCTCCTCCGGCCCGCGGTGTGGCAAAGTGCCCGGGACGGGCTCCACGGGTCCTGGGCAGTCCTCCCCCGGGAGTCTGGGCCCCGAGAGCTCCTGTGGGCCTCCCCGTGCCCAAGGCCCAGCCGGGGTCCCCGAACCCCCGGGAAGCGGAGCCCCCGAGCCCTGCAAGGGCAGGCGGGAGCCCTACCGCGAAGGCTTGGGGGCGGGCGGGCGGATGGGCGTCCTTTCGGTCCCAGCCATCTGTTCGCACCTATCCCCTCGGCCATCTGGTCGCACGCAATGCTTTCCAATGGGGCGCCCAGATGGCCGGGCCGGCCTGGAAGTCCCGATGAGGGCTCATTTGCCTCCCCGATCCCAGCCAGGGCTCCAGGAGGTCGGGTACGTTCGCGCCTTGGGTCCTCTCTGTCACCCTGTGCGCACGGATTACAAGAAAGGGGGGTGTTTTTCCTCTGGATTACTAGGGACAGGGTACTCCGGGACACCCCTCCCGGACTGGCGGTTCCCAGCTGGGGACCAGACGGGCTGGGCCCGGACAACACCTCCCCAGCGTCCGGGGCTCCCTCCTCCGGCCCGCGACATGGCAAAGTGCCCGGGACGGGCTCCACGGGTCCTGGGCAGTCCTCCCCCGGGAGTCTGGGTCCCGAGAGCTCCTGCGGGCCTCCCCGGGCCTAAGGCCCGGCCGGGGTCCACGAGCCCCCGGGAAGCGGAGCCCACAAGCCCTGCAAGGGCAGGCGGGAGCCCTAACGCGAAGGCTCGGACTCGGGGGCGGGCAGATGGGCGTCCTTTCGGTCCCGGCCATCTGGTCGCACCTATCCCCTCGGCCATCTGGTCGCACGCGATGCTTTCCAATGGGGCGCCCAGATGGCCAGGCCGGCCTGGAAGTCCCGATGAGGGCTCATTTGCCTCCCCGATCCCAGCCAGGGCTCCAGGAGGTCGGGCGCGTCCGCGCCTAGGGTCCCCTCAGTCTCGCGTTGCGCACGGGTTACCAGAAAGGGGGGGTAGCCTTCCTCCGGATTACTAGGGACAGGGTACTCCAGAACCCATCTCGGCCTAGCGGTCCTCAGCCGTCAGCTGGACGGGCCAGGATGCTGCCCCAGCCTTGGGTCCGTCCCCGGGCCAGCCGTGTGGCTGGATGCCCCGGATGGGGTCCCTCGGGCCCGGGGAGCCTCCCCCTGCTCGGCTGGGTTCAGGAGCTCCCAGGGGCCCTGGGGAGGGCGGCCTTCCCACCCCGGGCTCCGTCCTCGGTCCTGCCGCGTGGCAGGGTGCCCGGGACGGGGTCTTGCGGGCCCAGGGAGGCTGCCCCTTTGCTCCGGGAGCCCCGGCACAGTCCAGGGGCCCCGCCGGGCCCCGGGTCAGGTGCTCCAGCCCTGGGCCCCGTCCCCCAGCCTGCCCCCCCAACAAAGGCCCGGGACGGGGTTCTGTCGTGCCCGGGGAGCCTCCCCCTGCTTGGCTGGGTTCAGGGGCTCCCAGGGGCCCCGGGGAAGGCAGCCTCCCCACCCCGGGCTCCATCCTCGGTCCTGCCGCATGGCAGGGTGCCCAGGAAGGGGTCCCATGGGCCTGGGGAGGCTTCCCCTGCGCCTCTGGGCCCGGGAGCCCCGGCTGGGTCCAGGGGCCCCTCCGGGCCCCGTGTCGGGTACTCCAGCCCTGGGCCCCGTCCCCCGGCCTGCCGCTATGCCAAAGGACCGAGACGGGTTTCTGTCGTGCCCGGGAGCCCCCTCGCTTGGCTGGGTTCAGGAGCTCCGTCCGGGAGGGCGGCCTCCCCACCCCGGGCTCCGTCCTC